>VWZU01000798.1:318008-345287 GCA_013397095.1 Sterrhoptilus dennistouni
AAAAAAAAAAAAAAAAAAAAAAAGGCTTTGTGGCTTCAAAGAAAACTGATTTCCAAATAAAAACATCTTTGTCATTAATTATCACAGCCATTCCAAGAAGTTATTTGAATAAGAAATAATTAGTGTAACCGGCTAAAAGAGGATGAGACCTGTCTTTAACAGAACTGTTAACACATAAAGGATAAGACTTAGTTTTGTCATCTGAAAACCACATTACTTTCTCTGGTTGGAAGTAGGTCAAGTGCCCTCAGGAAATAGCTATTTGGTTCTCACCAGGAAGTAATCTGATACTCACACATCTCCAGTCTTATTAAAACCTCAGTATGAGGTAAAGTCAAGGATGTCAGCTTAGTTTCTTGTTGCATTGAAAGGACAAGGGTGATGTTTGAAAGGAAAAGGTTTATTATTTTTAATGAGACACTCAGGCAAATCACGCTGTCAGTGAATCACATGCAGAGCTGTTTAGTTTTCCAGCAGCCCACACAAGACCAATAATGTGAGGAAAAACAGAGCTGCTAGAGGATGGATCTTGCAAGGTAGCATGCACTGAAAAGCTGTGCAATAGCTTAAGTGTGTGTTTAATTTAAAGATCATGAGCAGTCCTCACTACTATTTTTTTTGTTAGAAGCACTTGCTTCCACAGCTGGCTGAGAAGGGGATGACACAGAGGATATAAGAAGAAACATCCCTGCATGCTAATAAAAATGGTTATTACTGTGGAGGTAGCTACAAGGGGGTTTTATGGATGTTGTGTGTCAGGCCATCAAATATTGCTTCTCCAGCTAGAACTGATGTAATCTATCAAGCATGTCCTCTGTCCTGAGCCATGTTTTTACTATTATTAATCTTTACTTCTTCAATGTTTTCTTTTCTTTGAGAAGAGGCACTGAGGAACAAAATCAGGTGAGGGGAGTTAGATGAATTATGTAATTGTAGTGTGTGTTTCATCAGAAGATTGAAAACTAGGCCAAGTGAGCTTCCTGCCATAGGTTTTATATTTTGACTTGCCAAGGGGAATAAAAGGGTTTGGCCTCTATTCCTCCAGTTTCAAATGAAAGCAGAACCATTCCCTTTGTTTTCAGATTTCAAGCAAAATTCATGTGAAACTTAAGGGAAAACAAAATCCTATGAGATAAACAACATAAAACATCTCCTAATGAAGATTTGTCCAAATTTTAAATGTTTCAGAACATAAATATTGTACTAAAACTTAGCAGAAGGTCACAGGGGAGGCAGGAGGATGGTAAAAAATAGTAATTGCCTTAAAGGGCAACTGTAATAGCAATTTTCATTTCCTATAGCACTTTGCCAGCCTACCTTGCCTCACTTGTCTTGCTCTGAATGTCTTCTCTAATCTATTTTGAGAAGTCCAGAGTCCTGATCTTTGGCCATTCAAGCTTCAATTCATTAGCTGAAGGCTGCCATGAGGATGCCACAACATTTTAATAGTTGAGGACCTGTATGTCACCCATTCAAACTGAGCCACCCGGCCCCTCCAGAGGAGGAAGTTCTTCAATGATGGCAGACAGGGTAAGTCAGTGGGGATAACAAGAACTGGTAGTTCCTACATGGCACATCCTACACAAAAACTGATCTATACCTTTTCTGCAAAGCCACAGCAATCAACTCAAACCAAAAGTGAGGATCAGGAACCATTCCCCACAGCACATGTTGAGGAGATACCACCCTAGGAGATGCCTAGGGTTTGCAGGTGCAGCACTCCTCATGGCCACACTCAGTCTGGTGGCTGCACCACACCCCTGCAAGCAGGAACACCACCTCCATTACCCAAGCCTATTTATTCCCATTGTGCAACCCCACTGTAGAAGTTTCTAATGTTGAACCAGATGGATGAGCCAACACCAGAGAGGGGATTAATGCCACAGTATGGGCAGAAAGTTCCTGGCTCTCACTATGTCCTCTGACTGCACCTCTTTATCGTGTGAGGTCTGTTTTTTGTCAAGAAATATCTGGGGGAGAAAAGAAAAACACGAAAAAACCCAAGAGATTTCAAAACAACATGCACTGCTTGTACATGTCCCCAGGTGCCAAGCCAAGAAAAGTCTCTTTAGCAGCCTTTGTTGGAAACAAAGTTGAAATTAACTTAACTTGATAAAGTAGACAAATCATCATTTCAACTTTATCTTTTCTTTTCTTTTAGACAGCTATGAAAATTTTGTCAAAAATAACAATGCCAGTATTCACTGCGGGTGGCTCAGATGTTTGAGTCATCGCCAGCACATGCCTCTGCTGGGAGAGGGCAGCCTGAAAAGCTCAAGGAGTCTATTTCTCTTGAGTTTGATATTCCTAATGTCAGGAGGAAAAGCCACCAGTGAGATGAAATCAGGCCAGAGCAGGAGTGATGGAGCTGTGCAGGCAACATACAGAGATTAGAAAACAACCTGTTTCTTAAATAGCACATTAAGCCTGACTTCCAGCAGTAATGCTTTTCCCCATATTAACACAAGATGTTTTTATGTAGGTGTCAGCCCATTTAACAGCTGGCATATGACATTACTCCCAGGGAATCTGGTGGATCAAGTGAGGCTGTTGTTCTTCAGCTGGGGTCAGAAATATGAAGAGGGGAAAAACAAAACTGGGGTGCCTAACTCAGTGCTTGACCTAATACAGCTTCTGAAATGTGTGAACAGAGTGATTTGCAATTACTAGTAGAATTAATGCCTATTTCGCCTGCTAAAATAGAAGTCAAAGTTGGTTTGTGTGCACGAAATGCTGATTTGTCAAAGCCAGCCTTTGTTCTGCTTGGCTTAGCTATGGTGATGGGTGCCAGGTTCATCTTCATGTCCTCACCACTGTAGCTTGTCAGGGACAGCATCCCTTTGTGCTTGTGGCTCCGGTGTCACCTCCATTTTATTGTGATTTTCTGGTGTGAATCTAAACTTCCCTTTTTATTTCAGGGTCACACATTTAACAACTGCAGCACCCTGCAAAGACAGACTCTGGTCTTAATGACTGTGTCTTGAAGCCATTCTTCTGCAAGTGTTTAATTTCTGTTCCTTTTTCCAATAGTCTCCATTGTTCCAATAGTTTGTCATGGTCTTAAAATGGGAATGAAATTGATTAAATTCTGAGCTCTAGGGCCCAGTGAAACAAATGGCAAAAATGGGACTTTTCTCTAAGAACATCGTGCCATCAATTCACAAGAATTTAGATTTGGAGATAAACAGGGCGAAAATGGCCAATATGAGAAAAAGATCTCTGTCTCTAACAATAATACCTCAGTGATTTGAGCATCTTATCACCTTATAGTTTAACCAAAGTTTAAATGGTGGTTACTATTGTAGGCACATTTTTCACAGATAGAGATTTTGGTGCTTTTACCTAAAAATTAATCTTTTGAAAAGCGGGTTAAACCAGCAGTTCTAAAATATGTGGAATAAAAACAAACACTTGGAACAGCAATGGCCACAAGAACAGCAGAACCACTAATTTAATCCGTACTCAGCTAAGTCACTCTGATTAACAAGTTCCCCTGCAATACAGCAAGATGCCCTGGAAGGCAACAGGGAAGCCAATACAGAATTGGCTTCCCTGTTGCTTTCCAGAGCAGCAGGAATCTGGATTAAGGTAAGAGATGCACACAGTAGCCTATGCCACTCAGCAGCCTGGCAGAGAATTATGCCAGAGCTTCAGCTGCTCAGTGAACCTCCCTAGGGGAGGCAGCAATAATACTGCTACTGTCAAAGTGATGAGGCCATGAGAAAACACAGGAGTGTTGCTCTTGAGAAAAGTGGTTGCAGCGTTTGGTTTGGGTGCATGCATTGAAAGAATTTCTGGTAGCAGCTGTGGGTGCAGCAAGATCTCATTCTGGCAACTGGCAACATGCATTCTGGAGTCAGAACTGTATATATAAAGACCTGTGAAAATGTGCATTTATGGCTGTTTGGATTGAAGCAAATACATTAACTTCACCCCTTTGGGGGAGAAAAGGAGAATGCAGCCAATACCTAGCAGACAAAATCATTTACATGCAAGTAGATTTTGGCGCAGAGAAGATATCTACTGAAAAATATGAAATAATGCTGAACTGAGTAGTGCTGTGCAGAGCTCCCATCTACTTTACAGAACTCATTAGAAGTTCTGCCCATTACCTGAAACAGAATGAAAATCTATACATCAAGAAAAATAAATGCTAAGCTTTGTCAAAAAGTTACAATGGTAAATTATATTAATAAAGAGCCTTGCTGGTGATATGGGCTAGCATTTTGTATTGTCAAAAACTAGGTACCAGTGAGTGGGTGAATAGCACATGTACTAATGTGATCAGGGTAGTAGTTAACTCCAAAAGAAGTTTCAGATTAGTCCAATTGGAATAGAAATATTTAAGGTTTAGTTTGATGAATAAAAAGTGTAACAACAAAACAGATCCTATTCCACACATTTAGCAAAAAGCAATAAAAATGAAAATGAAGTTCTAGTCTGAGGCCCCATCTACTAAACCAATGAGGGAGAACAAGTTTCTCTAATTAATCACTAACCCAGAGGGCAGAGAGTTAACTTATATATATTCCCTGGATATTGTTTTATATAGTATTTAGAAGGGCAGGTGACATGATGCATCTACAGAATTGCTCTGAATTTGTCCTACTGGTTTTCCATTTTGCTATAAAATACTTAAGTACTCGGATAACAAATGGAAATAAATTTACTATAATTTCATGATACTGAATGCTCCTTGGAGAATTAGTATATCCATATACTAATTATTCTATCTTAACTTCAAGAAACATGTTCTGCAGAGTGAAAAAGCATGCACAGAGTAGACTGGGAGTGAAACAGAGGAAGCCTGAGGAAAGATCCTACAGCTTCAGGATTGAGGGCACCGCCCAAATGTGAGGTAAAAAAGAGATTTGAATTCCAGGTTCCTGTATCATAGACAGGCATGGTGACTGTTATCTGTTGAGAAGGAAGGGTGATCAGCACCTCCCCTACTTCTTGAGTGCAGAGCAGGGGGCAAAAAACCCCAACAAGAATGGTTCAGCCCGAAAATTTTAACTTGAATCCATAGAGTTTCCCATGAAGCCAAGGGAGTTGCACTGGCACAAAACTGATTAGTCATACTAGAAAATGAGGCTTTCCATCTACTAAAGAGATTTTACCACTGAGATTGACATGATCTTGGAGCCATGCTGTTCCTTCTTTCTCTCTCGATCGAATCTCCTGGGTTGTACAGTTGGAAGATTTACCCTTCTGCTCTTCTGTCTAACATTCACTGACTCTCTAGTTCAAAGGTAAACCACCTCTGAGGACTGGACTATTAGACTGGAGTTATACAAGTTTTCTTACTTCTTTGTTGAGATTATAACTACAGCTTGTAGCCTAGTGAATCTCATCTTGGGACAGTCTTCAATGTAGAAGTCACTAAGTAAATGGGACATGATGGTATTTGTCAGGAGTGACACATTAAAGACTAACAAATAAGCTTATTAAATACAATTTTTCCTCACTTGACAAAAAAAAAGTTAGGAGGTATGCAAAAATTCCTTTCCACAGTACATATCTTGATTAGTCAAAGGATTAATACCTACTAACTCTGTTTTTACAATGTGGACAGCACTTGATAGCTAGGTGTCAGCTGAACTTCTTGAAAAACTGAGTCCTTATGATTTTGTTTACCTTTCAGGATTATGTTCAAACTCAGAGGAGGTTCAGACATTGGTCTAACACAACAAGATTTGGAATAAAATCTCCCTGAGTATAGTGAAATAGAAGGAATATTCCAGCTTGCATTAGAGGCAAGACCTTACAAGAGAGCTCTACCTCTTCTCTGAGCTACAGTCAATTCACTTATTGATTTTTGACCTTAATAAATCACAAGTCTGGTTCTGGGACATCTTCCTAATACTTTGCATGCTGTCTCTGGCAATAGGTACCATTTCCTGGAATATGAGCAGGAATGACACTCGGTGAATATTCACATTATGCTCCAAGTAAACCAGGATAACCTCAGTATGTGCTCAGCTCTCCGAAGTCAAAAGTAATTTCCTTTTACTCCTTTCTACTTCTAACCTCCTCACACACTACTTGAACCTATTTACACTGTTGGTCTCCACAGATCTTTGTCATAACAAATTCCATAATGTAATTAGGCACAGTGTGAAAAAGTACTTATTCTGCTTGCTCTAAAACACTTGTTTAAATGTTATTTTTCTCTTTGACAACACTTCAGGTGTGCAGAATGGGACTTCATCTGTCACTTTAGTGTTTGGTCACTTAGACACCTCAGATCCTTCCTGCAAAAAGGCTTTGCACACAATTAGATTCTACCTTGGGTGAGAGTACGCTAGTCATTCATAACTCCAGACAGAAATAATCTCAGTAAAGCAAAAATGCGACAGTGTTGTATCAACTGAAGGTGACCCACCATCCCTTTTTCAGCTCTAAGGGGCCAGGATGACTGAGAGTGTCTCGGTCTCCTGTCAAAAGCATTTTTTTGGATGCTATTTTGTTCTGGATTTTTGCCTGATGAGATTTTTTTCCTATCTCATTCCCAAGCCAGGCTCTGGACAAAAGCCTGTATCAGGCCTTTTCAGTTACACTGAAATAATTTCATCCTGTTTACAGCCCAGTCTGCAGTTAACAAAAAACTTGTGTCTCCTGGGAAAGTCTGGCTTGACTGTGGACTTTGCTGTTTGGCTCAGCAAAGAGCCTCTGAGTGAGACAGAAGGTCTCTTATGGGACACATATATTCACTACACTCCACACACCAATATCTCTCAGTTTTCTCTTCACACAAAGTTGGTGACTATAAGGGAACACAAATTATTTCCTGTGCAATGGGAACATCCACCAGAGCTTGCTGCCTAAGATGGGTATCCCATAAGTACACTCACTCGAAGTGGGAACAGTACCCATTGCCTGTTGTCTGTTCATAAAACAGCCTGCATTTGGTAAAGCTCAATCATATTGAGGTAAAATTGCCCTTAAAAGCAATTGAAGAATGTGCTTAGTTTTCAGAATCAAGATTGCTTTAAAGATTTTTTGGTGTCAACTAGAATGAGCAGGTCTTCTTGGACTGCGATACCACCCACAGGAGATAACAAGGCTGGGCTCCAGAGCTGCCAGCAGACATCTCCTGAAAGATAAAACAGGAGAAAAATACATTTCAGCTTGTGTTTACAGAGAATACAGATGAACATGCAAAGCATCAGCAAGCCAAGCATCAAATGGGAGATACCTGAAAGCGTGGGAAATGTTGTTCCTACCGACCGTGGTGTTAGCTGGCAGTGTTGGGACTAAATGACTTTGAAAAGTAGTGTCATGTGTTTGTTTGCAGGTTGACTTGCCAAACTTGTACATGCATCCGTGGCCTGAGCAGGCTTCCACTTAACGACGTGCCCATTTCCATAAAAACACAGACGCTGCTGCAACACCAAACAAGAATGTCATTGAGTTGGAGAGAATCGTGTCTGCTGCTTCAACACATGCATCAGTGGAGCCTGAAGGGAGTTTTGCTGTGTTGTCACAGGTGATGTGGCTGCAGGGACACTGAAAGGTTGAGTGGGGCAGCCACAGTACAATGTAATAGTTGCTGTCATTGCAAAACCACCAGCAGCATTCACACTTACTGCAATAGCTGGGGCAGAGAAGTGGAGACAATAAGGTGCTGAAACATGTCTGGGATACACAAGAGCAGGTCACTGAGAATGAGATCCTGGCCAAATACATGTATTAATCTGTCATGTCCTGGCAATGTCCAAATTTCTCAGATACATCTCCACAGACTTCAGGTTTACCTGCATTAACCTTAAGGGTAGAAAAGGAAGAGGAGAAAATCCATAGAGAAGATAAATCAGAGAAAATAATCAAATGGATACCAGCCTTAACCCTGGGCCCTTCCTGTATCCAGTAGGTCAATAGGCTTTTCCCCCAGAACACTGGTGCATTTGCTGCTAGGAGGAATGCAGCAAAAAGAATAACTGTTTTGTTTGCTGAGGAAACCCAGAGGCTGGGAATACCTGTGCAATCAGCCCTGTGCTGAGACTGCTGTCTACTAGAGATGGTAAGAAAGCAATTTAAGGAATTTCAAGTGACATAAATAAGCAGGGCAAAATCCAACTCCAGTGACACAGCCTCTGATCAGCTGCAATGGGAATCAACCTCTTTTTCTCTATGGCCTGCAGCACAAATGCCACCAAATTCTTCCCACAATGTAAATCAAGAATAAAGTGCAACTATGTTTACTTTATTACATCTGAAATTAATTTTGAGACACTAATAGCACTGCAGCACTACAGTCTTTCTAAAAACCATCAGCTCTGCCCATGTGCTGATCTAACATTCATGGGGACAATTTTCTGCCAAGCAACACTGAATTTTTATGGCCAGACATAAGTGCAAGTTGCTAAAGCAGAGGCACATGTATAGTGCTGTAACGATGGCTATTTATTAACAGTCTTGAGAGCTGAAACATGCCATTTTTAAAGCACTTTAATGCCTAGGGGGGATTAGATGCCTCTTTTCATTGATACTTCTCTTACTTTATGTACTTTCCTATTTCCACTATACGCTGCATGATAGTTCACTTCTTAATCCAGCCTCTCCTTGTGCTTTCCTGGCTCTCTGTACCCTCTTTATGTCCTGTCATTTTGCTTTTTTTTCCTGGTATACCACCCTCTAAGGTATTCCACAAGAGCAGCAGGCTGTGTACATCCTCCAGGTGGGCTGTCATCATGCAGAACAGAGGGAGACCCCTGCCCTGGCACGCCTGGAGAGACATTCTCCATGGTGGAAAGGACCTGAGCAGCCCTTTGCTGCCCCAGACTTGTGTAATGGGTCTAGGACTTCCCCTTGGTTTTTGTGTGGCGGAAAGCACCTCAGTGGCATCTTCATGCCATGCAGGCAGTGTAGGATCATCTGTGGATGGCAGGGAGAAGGAACTCTGCAGACCTGAGAAATTCTAGAAACACGTGGTTTCATTGCAAGGGTCGTGGGTAAAAAGAGCTTTGCCTTCAGCCACCAGCCTGGGCTGAAGGGATGTCCCAAAGAGAGAGGGGGAGAGGGTGTGAGGTAAGGGAGGTAAAAAAGCTAAGAGGGGTAAGAGAGAGAGGACTTTGTTACAATACATTATATCTCATTTTGTGTTGAATATTCTAATTTACAGTGACCAACTGGCACGAGATACAAAACCTACAAACTTTGTATGCAGCCTGTGAGAACTGCTATATTACCATATCATCCTATATTCTAAACTCTAAAGACTACTTTTCTCATCTACTTTTTCCCTGATGCCTTGGCAGAGCAGAGAGGAGCTACATTTTTGCATCCTTTTGTTTTCTGTCCTTCAACCTAACTCCAGGCAATCACCATCTTCCTGCCTGCCATGATCACATCTCAAAGCTGGCCTTCATTTCTATTTCACTCACAGGTTTTACATCTCCAGTATTTCTTACCAGGCAATCATATCCACAAAACCTTCCTGTCCCATCTCTCCCAACAAGGCAGGTCCTTTGGTCCTACAGGAGTCTAAATGAAAATAGGCACAATGTAGCAGCAGGAGCAATCTCCTCAGAAAACATCCTCTTCTTTCCCAGAGGGAGTGGGGAGGGAGGGAGGACAATATATGATCACAAGGTTCAGGGATTTCTTCACACTTTTATGAAATATCTGGCATTTCCCAGAAACCTCCCTGGGATCTCCTCTTCCTGCAGTTTGCCCACACAGCAATTGTGTTCACTGTCAATCTCGGGCGATTTAATCTCCTGTGTTTAGTGTCACCTCACTGTTCCCAGCACCCTGAAGTTACAGCACTGAGCCAGAATGCTTGAGGAGGCAGCTGGCAGCATTGCAGCAATTTCTCACCTCCCAAAACCCCTTGGTCTACAGACAAAAATATTTTGCAGTGGGTACAGACCTGCTCTCTTTATTTTATAACCCCAGCTGACAGCAGGTTCTTTCCGCACTAGGCAAACTCCATGGCAAAGAGGAAGGTAGGAGAAAAGTATTTTGAGCACACTTCTCATCTTTCCCAATTGGAAATCAAAAATAACAGGAGACAAGGAAGTAACAACTCCCACATCTCACTGTGTGGCACATTTTAGAGCCCTCCTTGCTGCAGCATTTAGTTACACACTGTCAAGTTTGTGCATGTCACCAATGTCTTTCTGCTCCTCTTTACAGTCATATGGCTGCCTGTGTTACACATGACAACAAATTGCAATTTTTCATACCATATCAGCAAAATTTTGCTTTTCAAAGTCTTCTCTTGTTCCATCTAGCAAATGATGCTCCCCTTCTATGCCTCAGGAAAGGTATTTTTCCCCTCTGCAACAAGAAGATTTTCTTTTTGAAACCTCAGCTCTTACAAGAACTGTCTACACTATAGCTGCAAATCAAATCAAATCAAATCAAATCAAATCAAATCAAATCAACACAAATAAGTTTAATTTTTTCTACTTTCTGCAATGAAATGTGACCACAAAGCTATCACATTCAAGCAAATGAGAATGTTCCTATTATTTTTTGCTAAGTTTAAATCCATTCCTTATTATCTCCCATTAAATCAATAAAGCAAATTTTAAAAGAATTTATGATGTCAGAAATAATATTGGTTGAAAATAAATTGTTTCTGCTTCTCTCCTTTTTCTTTTTTTAAAATTAAAACTGATGAATCCAGCTATTGAAAAATTTAATATGGAAATACATACACTCAAGGACCTGATGGGATTATTTTTCTTCACAATTGCATGTGTCTATACAATTGTTTAGGCCTGGAAATAAGCACTTAAATTCCTGCAGTGCCCACAAAGACGTTTCTTACCCTGGAAGGTCAGTTGGCTTTTGTGCTGATTAATATCTCTACGAAAGGTTATTTCTGCAGGAAAAGATTTCTGAGATTCTGAGATGGTATTCAATTGGATGCTATTGTCAAATAATGTTTTTAAACTTCTGATTGTATTCAGGCTGCTTTCTCCCACCATCTTCAAGAAAACTTTGTATTGGCTTTTGCTGAATTTTGAGATGAAGCAATAGTTTATTTTCCTAAGCCTGAAGGGTTTGTGCTCTTACATTGCCTGTATGTGCTCTCCTGGATGAGTAGCTCACAAACGTTGTGGAGCAGTTTTAACACAACAGCAGAGCTCTCACAAGTGTTGAGTGTTTCAAGTTTCAAGAAAATAGATGGTGCACTTATCACAGAGTATGGCTGGCCCAGGGTTGCAGTTTACTTCCACTATCTTTGCTTCCACCCTCATTTTTTTACTTCCCTGCTACTGCTGTCTTGGGAAAGAGGCAGTCAGGAAAAGGTAAGAGGGGAGCACAAATTGAAGGCAATGGTTTAAAAAGGAAAATGTGCAGCCAGCAATCAAAAATATGGACATGGACTGCTCAGCCCATGACTTCCATCCACTTTACATCTGTAATTTCTCCTGACAGACCAGACATCACACACAAAGGCAATCACTGGCACAGGAGGTACACCCCAGATGCAGTAATGTGTTAACAAAAGGACTGATGAAGGAACAACAGATGAAAAAAAAAGAGAGAAAACCCTCTTACTTGTTGGCATTAAAAAATATTGCTCCCAGGGAATTTAAAAGCTGTATATAGCATAAACTTGGCTGGACATATGCAGGTCACTGTAACAGTTCAGCTGGATCTGGATTCTGACACTCTAAGGTCATGCCACTCCAGTCAGAACCAGACATTTAATGAAACCTTCCAGCTGTGCAGTGAAAAGCCATATTTTACTATCCTGTGTAATCATTTGGCTTGCTTGAATTGGGATGCCACACAAATACACTCTATGCAAACATAGATGCTTTTATTTGTTAAAATAATATCTTGCTTTGCTGCTTCTCAGAAAGAGACTAAATTAATATGTAAATTATTTAAAGTTTCAGGCAAAACTATGGCTGTGTATTGGGGTATGGACACACATTTGCAGAACCAGAAGTAGATTTTACAAGAGTCACTTTTCTTTGTTTGCATTATAAAGTATATTCCCCTTTAAATACACACTCCAAAATTGCACTTGGAAAAAAGGTGTTGCTAGGTGGTAAGCAAAGTAAACTGTCCATACTTGCATTGCTCTTTTTCACTGTACTTCAATCACGTTTTCAAGTCTGGTAGGCTACAGACTGGCTTTACATATGAGCACTCAAGGCTCAGACATGAAAAATCACTCTGCTACAGATTCCTGATTCTAGCTACAGAGACACAGATGAAGAAATGCTCTATCTTCACACAGGTGAACAAATCTTGACTGTTTGGACTGTGTCTGAATACACACCACCAGGGCTCTAACATGGCTTTTCTCCTGCCCTAAATTGTTGCCTGCCTCCCTACTGTCCCTGAGTGCCTACAGATAAATGCTGGTACATAAAACCAAACTACAGCTCACATATCAATCCATAGAAAATAGAAATCCATAATTTCTATACTGTAGCTTTTGTATGGAGATTCCAAACAATCCACCTTTGGTGCAACTGACAGTGCCTACATTTTAGAAATTTTGGTTTTGGTATTATCTGTGAGACTGAGATGCATCCAGGGAAATCCCCTATGTCCATTGCAGCTCTCTGAGCATCCTCCTTCTGCTGAAGCACTAAAGGTTTTGGCAAATGCCAAGTGCACTCAGTTTGCATTTACCTCAACTACCTGATAAGCACCTAACAGCATCCAGCCCCTATGAGAAATGGATTTGTAGAGAATTCTCAAAGCCTGATAGAAGTCTCACATAGTATGCATCTGTATTCAAACTTTGAGATAAAAAATGCTGACTTAGAAATGCCATGGAACAGGACAGATATTGCTGAGAGAGAAATGGAACTAGAAACAAGTTTCAAATGACGGCCTTGCAAATAAGACTGGATACTTTGGAGAAATAGAACTATGAAAGGTGCATTGTAGTAGGACTCACAAGGGTAATTTTAGATGTTTGGCTTTAAGGCATTAACAGCTTTGTGTGGCAAAAGCTGATGGGCCAAGAAACACTTATATTGTTTTGTAATTAGGAAATAGTTTGGCTTCTGATTGTGATGTGTGAATTGTAACACCTGTACTGTCTCACCCTTCACATGAGACTGAAAATAGAATAAAAGCTTTTAAAATGCCTCTCAGTTGCCCCAACTCTGGGTCAGAAAAAAAGAATAATCAGACAAGCCTCAAAGATAATTTCTGGCCAGTCTGCATCTAAACTTTGCCACTAAGGTCTAGGCTCACATGAAATTAATCCTCCTCCTTCATTGGTATAAACATCAACTAAAATCTGAGATGAGAAACAACCTTGCAGCAGAATAATTTCTGACAGTTTATGGTTAAAAGGACAGAGCAGTGCAATTTGAAATCACTGCTTATGTAACAAGAGCTTGAGAACAGCACTAATATTTAATTGAGGGAAAAGTAGCTGAAGGAGAATTGCTTGGAGATCTGCCAGAAGTATTTTAACAGCTGGAAGTTGAAAAGTGATTAATTTTGACAGCAATAAACACTCCATGTTCGTAAGCAATTATGTCTAGGTTCCTGAGCTGTTTGAATTATTTTCTGTGTACTATTAACATTTTATTATCCAGATAGGAATTCAGATTAATGTAATTTAGAAAATTATTTAAACCTGCTTTTCTCTGGCAGGTACCAACTTATCTTGGGAAAAGTGAATGCATCCTGAAAAGAATAATTCCTAAGAACTGATCTCAGTGAAAAGTGACCACTCTTAACACCATCTCTTGAGAGAAGACAAGGGATGAATGCCAGGGTAGGCCCAAGAAAAGAGAGAAACACGGAGTTTTTCTTGAAGAGACAGTAGCAGCACCATGTCTGCACCTAGCTTTGTTATCTCTCCTGAGATACAACAGTGGCTACCAAAGCCATAGAAAGTTACAAAATGCAGTCTCCTTTGGACAGACACGAGCATAAAACCCTGACAGCAATGAGATAGAGAGCAAGGGCATTAAGGGTAAGCTAAAATGATTTCTTGAGTGTACTACACAAATAGATACCAGCATTGGAGTAGTCAAAGTGAAATACATTGGCTGGACTTACTAACTTTGTGGTGGATCTTGAAGATGAGGTGGAAACAAGATATGGGGAATGGGAGGTCTAAAAAGACAGGTTTAGGGGATATCAGGTGAGGAGAGGGCATTCTCAACCATGGAACAACCTGCAGACATTAGTGAGTGGAAGATGTGGTGTAGTCCTAGCCACAGGGAATATTTAACCAGTAAATAAAAAAACCTCCCTGGACATGTTCTGCCTTAAGCACAGCACAGTACAAACCTCCATTCAGCCAGGGAGGGTGGCCAGCCTAATTGCACCCCATTACAGGCATACACTGAGATGAACAGATGCACCTCTCCAGTTCTGGATGAACGTCTTCTGAAGCCCATCCTTACAGAAGGACAAGGCACCACTGATACTCCAAATGGAAGGAAAGACTAAAGCTAGCCCTGCCCTCCTACCTGTGTTTGAAAGAACTTGTCCAATGGCTGGAGATAAAAGAACCCAGAAGAAACAGATAAAACAGCCTCTCTTAGGGAAGAACATGACTGGGAATTTTTTTTTTTCTTGCAAGTGTTATGATTACAGCTATAAGAAAGCTCTTTCTTCAGGCAGCAATTAACAGAATGAGAGGACACGGTCTTAAGATGTGCCAAGGGAAATATAGGTTGGATATTAGAAAAAAATCTTTTAGAGAAAGGGTAATAAAGTATTGGAATGGTCTACCTGGGGAGGTGGTGGATTCACCATCTCCAGATGTGTTTAAGAGAAGACTAGATGTGGCACTGGGCACCGTGGTTTAGTTGAGGTTAGGGTTGGGTTGATGATCTTGGAGGTCTCTTCCAACATAATGATTCTGTGATTCACAAAAAAGAGGGAGGGAAGCAAGGGAAGGCTGCTGCAACAGCCAGTCCTGAGGTGCTGCAGTTCCAAGGAGCCCACAATGAAAGACAACCTTCCTTCACCTGTCTTTATTGTCTATGTGAAACAAAAGCAGGCTCAATTTGCAGTGGTTTTCACAGGGAACACCTTGTACTGATAATGCAGAACATCAGCCCTCAGGTGTGCCATCAGTGAAGCCTCACCACAGGTCCTGTGGGACTGGAGGGAGCAGGGGTGGTGCAGCCCCATGTGCAGGCTGGGGAGCAGCAGCTCACAGAAAACAAGGTGCAGGGAGCTGCACTGCCACAGCAAATGCACTCACAGGTGCACACCACCTCTTAGATAAACACATGTGTGATCTCGGTGTGGAAAGGGAGACTACCTCAACTAATCCTTCTCTCTCTGCTGCACATCACCCAGCCTGTACAAAGGTGAGTAGGGGCTGGTTTATTGCAGTGCACATTTGTCCTAGCATGGGAGATTCCCAAGTTCACATATAATCTCCTGGCTTTCTTCCTCGTTACAAGAGGAATTTAAAATATTTGCCAAGCCCTTGGCATAGTTTTTGAAACCAAGAACTAGTAAAACAAGGTGAAGAATGCAGTTGCAGGAGGGCAGCTACGTTTAGGAAGTGGCACTTGGGAACTCTCTGGTGTTACTTTGATCCAGACATTTGATGAGTGTTTAAACTGGTCTCTAAAGACAGTGATTAACTTAGACTAAATACACTATTCCCAAATAGCTTTACTTCAGGAAGATGAGTTAGCTTACAGGCTTCTTTGTAGACTAGGCTGCAACTGCATCTGTTTTCCATATAGGTGAACTAAGAGGAGGATCATCACCAGTTTTTCTTAGAATGGACTAATTTATGCTTAACGGAGCCTCCATCTAGTCAGATTAAAATAGAAAATTCCTTCAAAATGGTTACTTACTTCCATCCCTTTTTGCTCATTTCACCTCTAGATGCTCTCCAGGCTCAGAGATAACTAGAAAGAAAGAAGAAAAGAGTGAATGTAGCAGAGAAGAAAAGGACAGGTGAATCTTTGTTGGGCCACACTTATTTTTTATGGGCAGAGATAAATCAGGTATTTTTTATGGGCAGAGAAATCAGGCAGAGATAAAACATGGTGACTGTCACCGGGTTTTTTTTTTCCTTTTTTTCCTAAGGGGAAAATTACATGGCCCCTTAATTTGTCAGAAACCTTTCACAGGTGGAAGCTGAGAACAAGAGCACCAGGCCCATATGTGGAATGCCTGACTCACTAACAATGCCTGCTGAGCCAGGGGGTTTATTGGGTAAACCTCCAGACAGCTCCAGTGTCAAAATTAAAGTTTATTTAAAAGAGAAATCTGAGAAGCTGCCAAGAATGAATGGACATTTCTTTCTCTGTAACCTCCCAGGGTTTTATTTCAGGAAGGGCTAAGCAGGGTCTTGGCATTTAGCCCCAGGAAGCATCATGCTTATCCAGTCCCATCCAACCCACCACATCCCTGCATGCATGGACATTTCTTCCATTGTAATTTCACAGTGTTTTATTTCACTAGGTCACTTCAACCTCAGAAAAAGAGGTTTTAACCAGGAAGATGGTTACAATAAGCATCATGTGCTATTAAGTGCTTTTGATATTTAATGTCATGGCATGTATAAGCACCATGCAAATTGGATTAGGTTCAGAAATAGTCTTCTTTAGAGTGCACTAGTGCACATTTATTGAGCCTCCATCTAGTTAGTGTCAAACAGAAAATTCCTTTTTTAAATGGCTGATTTCCACCCCCTTTTTGCTCATTCTATCATCAGCTTTTTTCATTGAAGGACAGCTAAAGAAGGACATCCCTGGATGTGTTTAAAAAAAGACCGGATGTGGCACTCAGTGCCATGGTTTAGTTGAGGTGTTAGGGTGGGTTGGACTCGATGATCTTGCAGGTCTCTTCCAACCTTATCATTCTGTCATTCTCTGAAGGAGCAGCTGTTAAGAAAAATGAACAACAGTTAATTCAAAACCCCCTTAAATATACTTTGTTTTCCCTATGCACTTTGGGGATCAGAACCACAAAGAGGGTATTACGTGAAAAAGGGGTGATTCTGGGTTTCCTACTTGGACAAAATAATTTGAGGAAATCTTTAGGCTTGCCTAAATAAGTGCAACAATTTACAGTAGGTCCAGGATCAGATTTTAACAGACATGACACAGTGAGTAAAATTAATCACAGTTCTAATACCTTTTTGGTTTCCATTGATAAAATGTGCCAGACATGTATCTCTCCTTTGGCAGCATTTTTTTCCTTCCTCCTTATTAATAAAGAGTCTTGTTATTGCAACCATCCAAAAATCAGCTGTCAGTGAACTACTTTCAGAGCCACTGCAAAATGCAGGTGCACATTTGCCTTCCAGAGGGTGCAGAGGGGTAGGATTCACTAGGATTTGTCGTGGAAATGGCACTGCTTTCCTTGCTGGCTGTTAGTCATCTCAGATGCTTGCTAGGAAAGCTAGCTCAACTGCTTGGTGCTGTAAATGGGAATTTTCTCTTGGCCTTCAACAATGAGCCAATGTCTCAGGTCAGCTGCAAAAAGAGATGCTGCAGGATGGTAAGCATTTGGTCCTCTCATTTAAGAATTGAAAATATTTCATTCCTCCTAACAGCAAAATATCTTGGAAGTGTCACATTTTTAACAAGACCCATGTATCTAAAAATCCTATGGTCAGTTTGGCACTTGTTCTCACAGAATCACAGAACCACTGAAGTTGGAAAGGACCTCTGGAGTTCATCCAACCCCGGTGCCAAGGGAGGGTCACCCAGAGCAGGTGACACAGGAACATATCCAAGTAGATTTTGAATGGCTCCAGAGTGGGAGCCTCACTCCACAGCCTCCCTGGGCAGCCTATTCCAGAGCTCTGCTAACCTTCAACATAAAGTTCTTTCTCATACTGAGATAGAACTTGAGTTTTTGTTTAATGCCATTGTTCCTTGTCCTGTCACTGGGCACCACTGAAAAGAGTCTGGCACCATCCTCTTGTCACCTGCCTTTGAGATATTTATAAGCATTAATGAGAGTCTTCTTTTCTCAATCTTCTTTTCTCTGGACTAAACAGATCCAGCTCTTTCAGTTTCTTCTCATAAAATAAAATGCTCCAGACTCATCATCTTGGAGACCTCTGCTGGATGTGCTCCAGTAGCTCCTTGTCTTTCTTGTCCTGAGGAGCCCAGAACTGAACACAGCACTCCAGATGTGGCCTCACTAGGGACTAGTGTTTCTCATTCTCCCCCCGACCCTAAAAAACAACATCTACTCACACATGTTTAATGACCATGAGCATTTGCAGTGAACTCCAGTAATATGTAAAACAGGCTATCACTGGGAAGTCCTCCATCTTCTTTCCAATGCTGTCTTTCAGGGTGCAGAAGTGTCTGCAGTGTCTCCCATGCTCTGTAACTCTGTTCCGTCTTTATTACTGCAGAGGTTTTTTGGCTTTCTCCATGGAGGCAGTTAATAAAATTTACTGTTAGCTACAAACTCTATAAATCCAGTCTCTGGAAGATAAGCCAATGCAATATGCTGGCTTCAAAGCTGGCAGGATCCAACTAAGCAGGATCATTTGGTGGATTTCTGCCTCTAAGGGAGCTGAATGCCAGTTCATGTAGGGTTACCAAAGGCAAGTTATTTTTCTTGTACTGCAAAGCTAACACAACTTAGACTGAGGCATTCTTTAGTTCTTGAATCTCCCAAGATGAGGATGGGGTTAAAAGAAAAGATTTTCTAAATCCAACTCTGTTCCAAAAAGGTTAGGGATAAAACTAGCAGCAATTATGTACTGTTATTAAAATAGCACCTATAGCTGAATGCCAGGAGCCTCACTAAACACACAGAGATGATTCCTGCACCAAAGAATTTTCAATATGAACAGACAAGACAAAGACAGTACTGTTATTCTCATTTTGCAAATACTGAACCTAGACACTGAGACTAAGTCACCAGAGCACAGTGATTAGGTCATTTGCCAAGGTCATATAAGGGCTCTGTGCTAGAGCCCAGACCTGAGTCTGTTTGTATGACTCAGATGTAGTTCTGTGCTTTGGAAGAGCTTACTTATCCTGAGTTTCCAGAATTGTGTTGATCCAGTTTTGATTTCCAGAATAAAAGTCAGAAATCTCTGACTCTCACTGCACCCAATCTCCTCAGCAAAAAAAGTTTGAGTCCAAGAAGAATACATTTCTAGAAACCAAACCATGCTTTTTGTAGGCCCAGGCTACAGTTTAAAGATTCAGTCAGACTGTTGTGTGAAAATGCCTACTTTTTATTGCTTGCAAAATAGTGATAAAGAATCCTATTTAACAACAGCCTTGGCCATCTGGCCTGCCTAAAAGCTTTTTATGTGATTTATTCCAACAATTTTATAAAGATTGTTTTAATGACTGTCTGACTTCAAAACAAAACCAAAGCCAATTCTTTATCCTCAAAATCTCCATTCTACAGCTGAAAGTAATGGACTGGAGATTTCAAAGGTAGAATTGCCAGTATTTAATTCTCACTTACTTTCAAGGACATAAAGAACTTGATGACTCTTTGTGTCCCTACAAAACTTTAAATATTTTGTGTCTTACATGGAGAACACAACTGTGAATTACATCTAGAATGCTGTTGGGTTAATGGGAATTACTGAGAATTCTTTCACTTCAAACTCAGGCTGAAATATTTTATGTGTACATACAATAAGTCTACAATAAGACATTGCTTTGTTCTGGAATAGATTGCTGATCTTTTCTGGTTGATGCTGTCTTCTATCCTAGCATTTTACAGGAAATGGATGGGGATGAGAGAGATGTTTCTCCCCCACCTGCATTTCTTGCTTAAGAAGCAAAACCTATTTTATTCCTAACAGGTATGATAATGCACAGCAGTAATTTCTGGTGAGACTTGTACATCTTGTTGACACAACATTTTTTACTACGAAGAGGGCAAAGCAATTTATATTACCATATTTTACAAATGTTATTTCAGGTGAATGTTTGACTCCACTACCTCTTTCACCACCATCTCTTTAGCTAGAAGTCAAGGTGATTGGTTAATTTATTTTCCATTAAAACTGATAGCTCATTTTTTGAGTATTCAAGCTAGTAGGAGTAAAAAAAAAGATTTCTGCTTTTCTTTTGGCACCCATTCATGTCTTTAGATAGAGCTACACTAACTTTCTCAGGGATTGTCTACCCCCATTTAATGGAAACAATCCCTGACAATCACTTATTTCTGTCTGAGACCACACATTGAAAGCAAATGTGAGATTAGCCAGTTCTGATGATGTAAAAGCAGAATCCCTTTTGTCCCAGGTTCTGAGCCCCAGTGTTAAATTCACCTCTTAAATTCTGTAGGAGGATGAAAATAGGAAAGAGGAAATTATTTCTGGAAGTATGTTACTGCTGTTACAGAACTACTACATATGTGTCACATTTTTAAAAAAATCCAAATGCATCATTAATTAATAATGTAATTCCCATTATTTGTCATATAGACCTGCACATGAATCAGTGATTTCCAGCATGACTGAGAAGGAGTCTGCAAGGAAGTTCCAGCTCACTAACATAAAAATGGAGGTCTGGCATCTCCAAAGGCATCAAACAAAAACCCAAAACTCAAAAATTCCAAAACAAAACAGTGCACACTTTTTTTCTCACTAAATCATTCCAGCTTTGCAGATAGCATCAAACCATTACACAGGTTATGCTGCTTTTAAAAATAGAATGTTTCATAATTGATTCACATAGATGTTCAATAAAAACAGAAGGGTTTTGTTCACTTTGAAGAATGCTAACAGAATATTAAGCTGCAAATTAGAATATCAGATAAGCGAGTCCTTATTGACAAATTAATTATAGTTCTATAATTCATTGCCTTTTTTTTAATCAAAAACTCATTAAGTCAGTGGGTGAGCTGTTCTGAGGAAGAATAATCAGAAGATAATCATGCCAGATTTGAATAATTTTATCACAGCTCTTCCACTTTAGGCTTCTCTAGTGATCTAAAGGGTGGGATTTGAACTTCATTACAAACTGCTTATGAATATAATTCCAGATGGATGGGAAAGCAATTTGAAGAATTTTTATCCTAGTAATGAGTTGCCTTTGAAGCTTGTGAGCCAGTTGTTGGACAAATTTGTAAACAATTAATGCTTGTGTACAAGGAACCAGGACACTAGAAGTTTTGGATTTTATTAAATTAGTTTCTAAGCAAAGACTAAAGTACACTGTATATGACTTTTGTTGTTGTTGTTGCCTTATTAAATATGCCTTCCACTGCTCTGATGGCTGAAAGTTTTTAGGACTCCATCTCACTGGGCTGAGACTATGTTCCTTTATTTTTTAAAGCTACATCCTGGTCTAATAAAAGAGAGGCTTTTCTGCCTTGCATCCCTTAGATACTCAAAGCAACTTCCCCAATACTCTTTTGAGAACCTGCTCATGTGAGCATGTGCTCACCCAGCACCTTCACAAGCGCTTTATCTTTGCAGATTGTGTTACCTGCACTACTCAGCTGCCTCGAAAGACACAAAAACCTGGCCTGGTGGGTGGTGCATCACCATCAGTAGAAAGCAGTGGCTGCATGGCACACCTGCAGTATCAGACTAATAACCATGACGACCTGCTCATCTCATTTACCTCCTACAGCAAGGGGTTTGCAGTGTGTGCTGCCAGGAGCAGGGATTCTCTGCACAGAATGACCCACTGCAGGCCCTGAGGATCCATCTCCATGCAGCAACAAGCAGGTAACCATCACTGGCAATCTTGTTTGAGTATCTCTTAAGACTGCTCTGCATTACTGCTGCAAAACAGAAAGGTTTCTGTGCTGCACACACACAGAGACCAATCACTCTTGGGCTATTCTCATTGAGGTGTGCAGGTAAGCACAAAGGAGACCCACAAACCTTTTCAAGAAACCATTTTTCCTTGGGTTTAGCACTCAGGACCTTCAAGAAATGTCTGAACAACACACTCCCAGCAACTCCAAGTTTCAGCAGGGTCTGAGTTTTGAAAATTGCATCTTTCAGCTAGCTGTAATCATAAAAGCACCAGCCCAGTAACTCTGTTTAAAGACACATTCCAGTGTGTCATACTAAGCCTCCAACAGCTCTCAGGAGGCTGTCTCAGCATGTGGCAATGAGACTCCCATGTTCACACACCTGGCAGAATAAATGCTTCCTTCAATTAAAAATAACTTTAGGAATGCTAAGATAAGAAAGAGGTACACAGTGGCCATTTGTACACTGGTATCTACAATTTTCAGCCTCAGATTATCAAGCAGACACAAAGAAAGCAGCAAACACAAAATGTGTCTATTATTAATAAACTGGTTTCCCTCTGTGCACCTGAAAACATTTTCTCCTTGAAGACATACACATAACCATCAGTACATTATAGATGTAAAATTCCAAAAGACTGTGGGAGCAAGGCTGTCCAGATAACATGTTTAAGTACAAGCATTTTGCTCCATGCTGAAGGCAACATCTTGTTAACATGTCTCTTAGCAGTTTTTCACAAAATGTATTAGCTCATTACAGATAAGCTGTGAGCATAAGCAGTCTGGGTAATCTAAGTGAGAGAAAGAATAGTGCTTTTCAAAAGGATGAACTGACTGAAAGAGGAAATTTAACTTCACCAAGGAGAATGTCTCAGCAGCAGCTCCTACAATAGAAATCACAGAAATTTCAGATGCTTAGTGTTTTTCCTCAATTCTCCTTCAGCTTGCTCTTCTTAATGGTACCGGGGACTCAGACAAATCGTTTAGGCTTGGAAATGGTAACATAAAAAACCATGACAAAATTTATTTTTGAACTTAATTTCTACCATAAAAATATCTAGTGTAAAAATATCTTTTTAAACCTTTGATAGGTCACCTGAAATGCTGTTAAAGGCTGTCACATTTTTCCTGGCTAAAACACTCTTAACTTCTAGCCTAAGCCCATTAAACCAGGACAATGAGGCTTCTGCTAACATGAAATTCTGCATGTACAGAAACTGATGACAGAAAGTCCACATACCTCAGTAGATCACAATATTGCTCCTTCAGACTTGCAGTACATGAATATTAATTTGCCAAAATATTAAGCCAGAAAGAAATATTTGAAATAAGACTGTGCAGTACTGCATTTAAAGAGCATTATAGAAAGGTTAGGAGAATTTATATCAGTAAGGATATGTAGAGCTGTACATCAACTGCTGGGCTTTGTTACTCGTTCATGCTGGGAAGAGTTATTATTTATTGCTCAAAATTCTTCACTTTTAAAAACATATACATTGTCAGAATGTAAAATAACTGGTGTTTTCTAAAATGTTTATTACTGCCCATTACAAAAGAGACCTCTAAACAAAAAAGTATGCTATGGCAGTGTTGTAAAGATTGATTAGAAATGGAGAATTAATTGTTTTTCTTGCAATTTTTAATTGTCGTACAAGAAGGATATGCATTTGTTTCATAGGATTTGGTAATTCTTTGCTTCATCTTAGTGACCAGATTGCTCCACGTTGTCTTTATGGACCACCCTATACCTTGAGATTTCTTGTTCATCATACAAGGTGAAGGGAGATGGTCTTTCTGAACAGAACTGTCTAGATTTCTGATAGTATTTATAATACTGCAACTTTAATAATTTTAAATAAACCCATACATTTTATTTCTCTTGAAAACATCCCTGACATCTGGTGTCCTTTAGAGCTGTACTTGTATTGCTTTCACAGTGTCTTGGTTTAGAAAGACAGGTGTATGCCAGGGAAAGCTGGAGCTTCCTTTGGAATGGAAACTGTAAACCCCCTCCCTCCAAATTATTATAATTTTGAAATTAAGGGACTTTCAGTCAAAGATATGGGAATAGGAATAACAGTTCTTTACTAGGAATATTAAAAATACAAATGTAGTAGTACAAAAAAAACATAAGCAAACAAAAAAAAATCCTAGAAACACTGACAGAGTCAAAACATGACCTGACACCGTGTTGGTCCAGGTGTTGGTAGAAGTCCAAATAAATCCTCCTGGAGTGACATATGTGGTTCTGCTGGAGCAGAGATGATCCTGTAGAAGGGTCCAGTGGTGGCAAGATGGGTCTGATCTTCCTCTGGGAATCCAGTGCAAACAGGCTGTGCTGGTGTTCTGACTCTCAGGTTTTATCCAGGTAGGAATGCTGGGCTCNAAGAGATAAAGAAACACTGCCCCAGCTGGTTTTAACAGCTGCCCATTAACAGAACACACCCACCCCCTCCCCCTGGAGTTATGAGGAAGGAGTTACACAAAAGAGAAAGAAAAACACCTCCCCAGCCAGTTTCAACAGATGGCAAATAGAACACAGACTTTTGGTCACATATTGCAACCCAAGACACACAGTCACAGGGGCAGCACTGTCTAACCAGTGCTGGGGCAGCTGCTGTTACTGAACCAGACCATGGGGGATGTCTGCAGCCAGGTGAGCAGCTCTGTGAGTGCTCTCTGCCACCCACAGTGGAGAGGTGCAGTCCATCCAATCCTGCCTGCAACGGGAATGAGGACATGTGTTTGCCTGCCTGCCTGCATGCAGACATGCCTTTTATCTTGTGATACAGCCAACATTTGGAGGATCATGCCAGTTCTCAGACAGTTCAGGTTTTGATGGGACACCCTTTAATAGTGAGAAGCAAGAAAGATTCTTGCTGTCCCAGGACAGACATTCATTGCATTTTGCTGACTGTAAAGGGCACCCAGGGTAGATTGAGATGAAGACATCCATGCTGTAGCCATCTAAAAGTGGGAAAGCTAAGACTCATTTTATTTGACACGTGTGTTTCATAGTTAAGAAATTTTCACAGTGAACAATTGGGTAGATCATCCTTTTGCAGTGCACATCTTTCCAGAGAGCTAAATGCTAACTCAACAAGCATAAGATTTAATTGCTCTTAAAAAATCAGCTTTGAAAACTGCCCTTTCTGGTGCAAATCCGAAGACCTCCAGTGAAAATTCCTAAGTAAGAGGGCAGAACAAAGCAAGCCCTTCCCTGTCTGACAGGTTGCTGCCAGTGACAGCAGGGTGGAGCAGCCAGTGAAGCTTAGCCCTCCCATGGGAAGGTGGTGACGGACCTTCAGTGGCCAAGGCTCTGTTTAGGGAGGGAGGAGGTGGGTCTCCAATTAATTATAAGCCTTGGCACAGGTTCAGATGTTGTCATGCCTGTGACTTGATCGGTTTAGAGGAAATATATATCTGAAAGGAGGATCTGTCCAGAATGATTGAGTTATACTGCAGTTGAAAGCAGAACAGATGTATAAGCAGAAGTGATGGTGTCACTGAGAATCAGTTACATATCTCATGGGAAAACCTTCATTTGTTGAATAAGGACAATATGCTGTACTGCACACATATCCTCCTACAAATGTAATCCATTTGCCCTGCTCTGAAAGTATGTGTGACAGCTGTTCTGCCCAGAAGCAAAACGACATTTTATATCAAAAGCATTATTGATTTCCTCTCTTAACTGACTTTGGTAAAAAGATATTAAAAGCAACTGTTAATATACAATACGAATCTACAGAAACTGTCAGTCTGCAAAGTGGAAAGGGTTTGGCATTTTCTGCTAACTCTTAATATTTCAATCTTTCTGCGTTTTCTGATTCTGTCAGAGGAAACATCTCCAATACGGATCAATCAGAGAAAAGTTGAAAAAATGTGAGAAAACTCTGCTCAGGCAAAATTCACAGACAAAGGTGGTAACTTTTTTTTGTCTCAGACATGCACTCAGAATAGAAATAACCCAGAACAGGATGCAGCTAGCCAATTTTGTCAGTGTCCTGGCTGCAGGACCAAAGGATTACCAGTGCCCACTGGAGCATGGTACCTTTGCTGCAGGAATGGAATCCCTCCTAAAAGCAGGTGAGGATCAGTTCCACGCAAAGTCTGTGATCTGCTCCCTGCTGTACACTTTCTCCTCCCACCCCCCCATATCCTGGGGGATGGTAGTCCCAGGCCATCTGCCTGGAAGTAATGGGCCTTCACTGCAGTCCTCTTCTCCTTGGACCTCTCTCCCTGAACTCAGACAACTTTTTTATCCCATCAGGACTAACTTCATGTCTCTTTGTCCTTACCATATGGCCTAGCACTTACTCTGCCCAGCTGGCAGAATAAAACACACCACAAAGAGGGCACAGGTGACTCTTAAAAGAAAGAATAGATGGCACCTCATTAGCTTTTCAGAGAAACCCTACGTGCATGCTGTGGGTTTGCTGCTACAAACTGCTGAAAGGCATTATCATCAGGATATCTCAGCCATCAGCTTAATGTGATGCAGTTAAATTTTGAATGCTTGTGAAATGGTTCCCATGTCCTGTGGCTGAAAGTCAGTGAATGAACCCTGTGAGCAAGTCCAATTTTTTCTGCTGCTTTTGGAAAGAAGCCAAGAGCATTGGAAACAGGTTGTGTTATAAATAAAAGAAAAAAAAAAAAAGAGATGGTGTTCACTGGAATAGGGAAAATTATTCAATAACAGTTATATGGATTGAGAAAGATCAAGTCCTCCATCCAGAAGAATTGTGTTTTTACAAAATGGAACACCTCTAGCAGGCACTACAGCAAGGATGCCAATACCAAATACATTATAGCTTCATAATCAAGCCACAAATGGGCTGTGGGAGAAGGAGGTTCTCGTGCCACATGGATGTGAGAAAAATGTATTTCTCTTACAGATAACTTGCCTGTCAACAGAGAGATGTAACTTCACACTATTTTTTGGTCTCAAAAAAGGTTGTTTGATGTTAAAAAAAAATTATAGGGAAATTCCAAAACAGCTCAATTTGTAATATTTGTCTCCTGGGAATTAATTTACCAGGTGCATAGAAGAACTGGGAACATTTCCTTTTTGGCCAGCTCCCCTTACTTGTGCTGGCTGCAGGCCACACAGGTGAGCCTCAGCTGCTGTTATGTAAGTTATGAAATACTACAGGAAAAGAGAGAAAGACATAGAACGACATCTGTACCATCAATAAGCCGAAGTCAGAAGTTTCTGCTGTTGGTATCAGCAGGGAAAACGTAATGATGTTTTCAAGACTCATATTCATAAATTTTGTTTATCCACAATAATCCCTGTGGAAGGGTAGTTTTGCAGTAGCTATTATATTTATCACGGTGGCACTCCATGTTTGGTGAAAAAACATTTCTTGGTATGCTAATGCATATATTCTGTCTATTTATTGATAAAAAAGTGATATGCAAATAAGGAATGAAGACTGATGGCTTTTCTAATCCTGTAGGTAGGCTTTAATCCAGCAGCAAATCAAATACGCAGGTGAAAGATGTTTGTGATGGAGCTCCAGCCCAACATTGAAGGTTAGGGAAGTTGTGACTGATTCATAGTTTTCACTGGTATACTCTGTCTAAACTGTTATATTATATATAAATTATATTATATTATATTATATTATATTATATTATATTACATTA
>VWZU01000798.1:345314-360587 GCA_013397095.1 Sterrhoptilus dennistouni
TATATTATATTATATATTGATACCTAAAGATCTATTGCTGCCAAATTGGCTGTTTTCCGTTCTAGCTTTAGTAGTAGTAGATTTTTTAAATTTTGTCATCAACAAATTGATTTTACATGAGAAACTTGCATTTGTCATCATGAATGACATGTAATGGTTTACTGCAGACACCCATCGCTCAGAATATATTGGTGACCATTGTGCATTTTCATAGATGCTACCAGCTTTGTTTTAAACACAATAATTTTCATCTACTCCAGGCTATTAAAGATATTAAATAACATGAATACAAACAAATCTTGGCAAACATTCATTATGTAGCCTGTTTAAATTCTGGATCATCAATTCCATAATCTCTTTGCCTGTTTTGTTGCTTTGGATTTAGGTGAATTCAATAAGAATTTCAGGCAATGAGAGCTTCAGCAAGCCTGATTTTTATACTGTCTTACTGAAGCATTTCACTCTTGCTTTTATACATGTTGCCCCAACAAGTCCACCACACCATTTCTCTTCTGTTTTAATTCAGATTTAAGATGTCCTCCATGGTGCAGTGATGATGTTATTTTGATTTTCATGTGGCTCTTCTCAGTGGTTCCAAGGAATAGGCACAAGAGGCAGAAACTGATGTACAAGAAATTTCCCCCTGAATATTAGGAAAAATTTCTTTACTGTGTGGGTCACCAAGTGCTGGAACAGATTGCCCATAGAGGGTATGGAGTCTCCTTCTCTCAAGGTACTCAAAAACTGTATGGATGCAACCCTGAGTACCAGGGGATCCTGCTTGAAGAGGGAGGTTGGACTAGATCATCTCCAGGGATAAGACAGATGTGCACTTACAACTCTACCATTCTAAGATTTTGTGAATCTGTAATTAAATACCTGAAGGAATTTAAAAGATCTGTAGACATGGCATATAGATACATGATTTAGTGGTAAACTTGGCAGTGATGGATTTATGGTTGGACTCAATGGTCTTTTCTAAATAATTCTGATTCTATGATCTTGGTGTAGATGAGCAAGGAACTTAAAGGGGACCCATGGACTCACCAGGTGGTACAAGCTATTCATGTGTACTACTTCTCTTGTGTCTCCAGAGGCTCCAGCCATATAACAGGTGCATGACTGAACCCCAGCATGCCAGTACCACTTCTGTTGTTGGATATGAGCTGTTTCCATCAGCTTGTTTCCTTGGAACTGAGAAGGGAGGTCCTCTTCCTTCTATCTGCTCTGCCATGCAGAAAAAACAAATAGGATTTTACAGAAATAACTTTTTTGTTCAGAAATAACTTCCTGTATCATCCTCATACACCTAATAGATAGTGCCTGATACAATTGCAAATGTGCTCCTACAGGCAAGTAAGTATTAAGTTCTCCATTAGCTAGTACCCCAGCAGAGGAAAGAAAATGTCAGCTAGAGAGGAGAGTTAAAAGTGTCCAAAAATGTGCAGCAGCTCCATTTCCTCATCTTTCCCTTCTATAAGTTTGAATATTTTTTCCTCACGAAAAAAAATTCCTTTTCAAGATGAACAAATTAATTTAGAAAGAAGCCTAGATGGCCAAATCTTAACATAGTCCTTGAAACAAGCTTTAAGGAACCCTCACATAACCAGGGACCACAAGGGATTCAGACAGTGCAAGAGTCCTGCAATCAGTCAAAACTGGGTCTCTACTTGTAGGATCAGAGAGCAAACAAGTCTCTGGAGTTTTTGTCTCTGAGACAGTTGATAACCACATACAGGGGACACCATTTCAGAAACTAAATCCTACAAAATCTCCACTTCCCTGTGATATAAGTGAACTTCTGCCTCAATGCTTCTCCCTGCGCGAATTTTTTCAGTAATCCCACCTGATTCTAAAGAAGACTTCCCAACACTTAGCTTTTTTTCAAAACAAGATAGAACTGAAGATTAGATTCATTCAGCCAGTAACAGCTAGTCATCCTGTTGTTCCAATGCCTTTAGGAATTGCAAACAAATGTGTTTCCGGTGCTAAAAAGTGAAACCCTAAACAACCAAAAAAATATCTCTGCCAGAGCATCTGTAAAAGCCTGTGACTTATACCTCCTGCATGCAGTCGTTTTTCCTAAACAATGACCCAAGTGTCCTTGTTTTATAGGAAACTCTCTTGTCAGGAACTCCCTCCTGCAAATCCAGACATGCAGTTCAGCACAGGAAGTCAGGCTCTCATGGCTCCAGGCATTGTTAATCATTTTAAAATGATCATTAAAAAGCAGCAGCAGTGAAAGGATGCAGCTCTGGTGAGGTCAGATAACAGAAATGCCTCTTTTTGGGGAGGGCTGGGGAATGGAGGGGGGGGGCAGTGTAAAATAAAAACACATTTTGCAGGCTGAGTTTTAAACACTGTGTTCAATGTCTGCGAGTTTAGGATAGGAAAAGAAAAATGCAGTACTGATCTGACAGTTTCTGAGGCCATTCCTACCCTGCTTCCTGTGGCCCCTCATTCCCAGCAGACAGACCCACACTCCCTCTGTCTCCGTGCAACCATGCAGACTTTGCTGTTCCCAGTGCTGCTTAGGTCTAATGCTTCAAGTCTCCAAGACCTGATAATTCTCAAAGTGCTGCACATTGCAAGAATACTGCTCACTCCACAGTTTCTGGGTACTGTGCCTTGCCACAAAAACTTTAAAAATCGTTGACTTGTTAGAGCCTTTGGATTTTATATGAATAAAAGTCATATCCAATTTAAATCTTGTGATGCAAGCTAATTTTTGCCAGCTATATCTGCTGTACCTAAGTTTTGTCATTATTAATTATGCCCACACCTGACTTTAGTGTCATTTGTGCCATCAACTAATGATGGCATAAATGTCATTGACCCTATTGTTATGAGAAATGTACAGCACAATGTATTTCTCCTCTCCTCCTGAACCTCTCCTATATACTACCATATGGTTTCTTTACCAAGGGCACTCTGCCATCTGGGCTGTGGAGCCTAATGCCCTAAGGAAGACATTGACATAAACCAATTTATGTTAAGACCCAGACCTCAGACATGTGATATTAGTGTGCCATACGGCTGGCCCCCACGGATGAGGGTGGATTGTCAGCTCCCCAACAGCTTTCCCAATTCCTCCCTTCTTTGGTGGTCCTGGCTCCCAGCTGTGCCAGGCATGTCTGTGTGATCCCCTGGGACCCAGAGTGGCTGGAGATACTGCCCACCCTGGCACCAGGCTCCTCCCCAGCAGGAAAAGCCCTGGCTACCCATCCTGAAGTCACACAGTGCATTCTCAGGGCACTGCCTCTGCTCAGCAAGAGTGGTCTCAGTGGAGGTATCAGAATCAGATCTCATGGCCAGCAACCCTCTTACACCTTCTTTCCCTTGTGAACTCTCCCAATTCAACCCCATAATTTCTCAGCCCTGTCTGTTCTCCTGCCTACTCCACTCCAGATTTTGATCCCCATCTGCCTCCAGGGACCTCTATCTTTTACCTGTGTGAAAGACAACGTCTGTTCAAATCAGGAGGAGGGTGTGGATGTAGAAGAAACCTTTTCACTGTAGGTAAAGGCAGGATTTTTGTTTCCAACCTGTATTTATCATTGACCATCATACAGATGCTGCCCTTCACCAGTGAAAACATCAATAACCTCTGGTGGCACCTCCAGCCTGGGTGAACATCTCAGGGGTGCTCTGTGTCTCATCTCCCTGTTCAGGCTGCCAACCCCGCCTGTACAGGAGAAGTGTGCTAGCCAGCACCTCACTGCCAGGAGACCACAGTGAAGCTTTCAATCACAAGTATGTGTATTTTTCAGAAAAAAAACCAGGGAAAAACTAATGGCTGGTGACCTTGAAAACAAGGCACAAATGTTTGCTTATTAGTCTTCACTTAACTTCACGATTCAGTCTTGCACCTTTCTATTGAGTTTTTTTTCTGCTTGCTTCATTGCAAAGCATTGAACCAGGCTGCTTGGCAACTAATTCACAACTGTGGTTGCTAAGGAACCACTGAAGAAAGTAGATTAGTCTCCAGTAACCTGTTCCATTGTCAGAGATGTTTATTTTGCATAAAGGCAATAACTGTACACAAAGGAGTTTATTGAACTTGGATGAACAAGCAAATTATGCAGCATTACTTTTCCTTCCAACAGCTTTCTCTGCTGTCACAAAGCTTCGCACAAAGACTTGAGCATTTCCTCAGGGAACAAGACTTATTTGTTCAAACTTGCGCACTCCATTGAGGCCAAATTGGAGGATGTTGGCTTGCAGGTTGCACTCCAGTTTCCCCAAGGACATGCAGGAGGAATATTTGTGTCCTTTGCACTTTCTCTCCAGGTATGTTCACCTGCCAACTGCAGCACCAGCCTTCAGCCTTCCCAACACTGAGCACTTCCCAAAAAAGAGCACTGCTGCTGGCAGCTTTTGTGCAATTTCAGCTGCTTTCTGCCCCAGGACAGAGCTTCCCCTGCCTGCACTGCCCTGCAGCCACACTGCCCAATGTTCTGTCCACCCTGAGCTCTGCTGCCCTGCCAGATACTTCTGTGCAGTTCTCCCAGCTACAGCTGCCAGAGCCCCACTGGAACAAACCTCTCCCAAAAACTCTGCCTTCAGCGAGGAGCAAATTCCTCATCAGCCACTTGACTGTAACAAGGAGACTGACTAAGTTGTTTTATTTTTCTTTGAGACCAAATTCCTCTTGCTGTCTTGCTCCAGCACTTTCTGCTAGGCCAGAGCCTTGTCTGTTGATGAAATTTCTGGCATTTCTTCACTTTTTGGATATCATTAGATAAACAAGAAGGGATGAGCTATTCAAGGAATACAGCTAAGAATTTAGAGATAAAGAACAAAAATAAAGGCAAATTATATTAAGGATTATAGCAGTTCTGCTCAGAGCTCCCAGGTAACACTGCCTGTGCCACCTTACCCTGTAAGGATACCTGTGGTGCCCTAACACCAGCTGCTGACATAAGCACATATTTGCAGAATTTTGAGCACAGACTTCTGGAGATCCATGGGCTTTGAAAGCTCTAAGAGCTTTCAAGTCAAGTCATAAAAACAAACCCATCATCAGTAAACATAAATTCCTCACTACATCTATCAAAAATTCACAGATTTTTGGATCAAAACCAGACTGAAACTCAGAAACCCAAAGTCTGTATCCCTTAAAAAGATCAGATCTCCAATCCAAGACATGGAGTGATCAAGAACTCCTCAGTCCACTAATGAACCACATCAATAAGTCATTTTACTTTTTCCTTTGTTGTTTTTTTTTAAGAAAAGCAAATCTTTGGATGACAAAAGGAAAAAAACCCAAACCAACCATGGAATCTAGTGCTGATAACTGTTATCGATTAGTTCTAAATTGAAAATTGCAAAAAATTCCTATGTGGGGCCAAGTTAAGTTCCACAGGCAGTTACAGTATGGCAGGCAAAAGTGCACAACAGCAAGTAAAACTAGCACATTCTTTAGTGAACAGAAAAACTGTTCGGGTTTCTTACAGATTTATATCCTCTTCTGCCTTCCCAGTGTACTAACCTCAGTTATTCTACTCCTTCATGTTGTCAGTATGCTATGGCCAGTTGTCTTCATGCATGAAGACTGGCTGACTGCTACTGAACATATTGTCACACAACTGCCTTTTTCTCTGTGACACTAATTGAGATCTCTTTCTTCTCTTCAGTTACTGATATTCAAAAAAAAAAAAAAAAAGGCGTTTCACATTAAGATTTCTATCATCTCCTTCAAAATCAGTTCAAATTGGCTAGCAGGTAGCAAAGTTACCAGGGCAAGGAGAACTGATACACAACTGGAGAGATTACCTATTTTATCACAGAAACCTCAGTTCCTTAGGAAACCAGCTAAAAATTGATATACAAGCATTGCAGTTACTGAGAAAAAGCACAGGCCTTGTAAGACATGCAATCCACAGCTGAAGCTTAAAGGAAAAATGATAAACCAAAGGTATGTTACTTTATTTAATGCAATTCTGATATAGGCATCACTGTAGGTATTCCTGAGAAAGGTTTCCTGGACTGCCTCTTTCAGGTACTTTGAACCAGCAGGAAACACATCATTGTGGGTCTAATGGAGAGAACTGTGCACTTAAATTTTGTGAAAACTGATAAGAGACACATCATCTCACAGTGTGTTTTGTGGGGCTGGGTTCTTGTTATTCTAGTGAACAACGTGAGATTCCTCCCACCAGCACAAGATCACAAAGTCAGTGTGGTACAGGAACTCAGGTGCTGGCATGGGAATTAACTTCACAGCTATACAGCCATAAATAGAACCCCTGCCATGAAGGCTCCTCACAGATGACATTCAGCAAAACATGGTGTCATCAATCTCCCTTCTGCATTCCGTTCTTTGCCCCAGGAGATCTCTAATTGGGGATGTCTGTGTTATACTACCTTGTGTTACAGTGTCTGGAGGCTGATGTAACTTTTACAACATACTGAGAATCCAGTTGATAACCAGTCCTAGGTCATTTTCTTAATTTACCGTTGATTAATGAGCAATCCAGCTGTTGCAAAATTTTCCCAATAGAGGGATTTGTTAGGTCAAGGAGAGGTGAAAAAACCCCACCACTTAAGTTAGAGATGCTTTGTAGAAGCTCCTACAAAACAAGTGTTACAAACACTAAATTTTCCATGTCAAATTTGTTAAACAATGGCTTGTGTTATATTCCCATGGAAATTTTCTTGTAAAAGGAGAGGGCTGTAATTCTCTCCTCTGTTTTCAAAGTATGATCTCACTCTCCAGATCTAGTTAAGGACAGAAGCAGCCTGAAATTGTAATGACGAGAACAGGAAGGGCATCTGTGTGCTCTTTTCACTAGTCCATGAAAGACTTTTCACACAAGTCTACACAATAACCTGGTGTGATCATCCATGTAGCAGGATGTTCAAGAAGAGGTACAAAAAAAGAATCAAATAAAATGTCTGGATCATATCATGCTAGAGTTATTCCTTTGGTTTTGTTGGAACACTTTAGAAATTTTAAACAGTATTTCAATGATATCATGACAATAGATACTAATGGTAAGAAGTGTTATCTATGAAAAAATTAGTATGTTTTATAATTATATTTAAAAGATATTATTCTTAGTTAATGACCCTGAGATTAGCTCAGTTGCTTAGACCATGTTGCTAATAACACCGAGGTTGTGGGTTTAATCCCTGTACAGGCTGTTCCCTTAACAGCTGTACTTGATGATCCTTGTGGGTCCCTTCCTACCCACAATATTCTGTGAGTCTGTGAATTGTGTCCACAAGAACCAATCAAAAAAACCAACCAATCAATCAGCCAGAAAATCCCAAATAAATTACTTTCTAAAAATACTTTCTAAAAGTATTTTTTAAAAAATACTTTTTAAAAATACTTTTTAAAAATTTTAGTAGAATCAAAAGTAGTTTGAAACATTCTGAATTTCAAATGGATAAGAAGTTTTCAAAAAGATCTCTACAGATCAGGTTCTCTGTAGGTCAGAGTACACATACCCACGTATTCCAAAAGTTTAAAAGTCATTCCTGTGAGATTTCTGGTTAACTTGAATTGGTGTATTCAGAAGCTTTTCTGGAGAAATTAAAACTTAAAGCAAGTCTCTGATCTTAAATCTTATTTCCTATTCCTTATTTATTATTTCCTTATTTATTATTTCCTGTTCTTTACCCCTCAGATGAACACAAAGAATGCAAAATCTTGGTTAAATACCATGTGCTTACATATGTCAATCCTGATGGGGGCTGAATTGCTCCCACAGTTTCTCACTCTGCAGAGCAGTGCTCAGTTCTTTTCCATCCACGTTGACTATGATGTCAACAAGACACCAGTCATGTCAAGATCAAGATAAGAGAGAAGGAAAGGAATCAGTGCTGTGTTTAAAAGGGAGGAAATTATTAAAGAGGAGCCATTACAATTCCTAAGCATCCTTTCCTTTTGCTGTGCCTCTGAGGCACTTCTTTGGCTTCTGTCTCTAGATGAGTCTGAATCAGTCAGTTATCAATCCAAGAAGATGTCAGTGCCAAAACGTTTGCACCAAAGTACAGGTGATTCAGACTCTGGGCTCCAAATGGCTCTTCTGTAAGTGAACCTGCTTAGACTTTTCTCTACAAAACAATGAGTGCAAGGATAAGTACTTTTGCAAAACAGATCATGCCATCAAAGCAGTAGCCCTTGAATTATTCTTTATCCTACTGCCAGCTTTCTTCTGGAATTACAGAAAAGCAGGATAGTTAGCTGAGTGTAAAAATAATTTAAAATACAAGCTGCAATATGCAATGTGGATGCCCATTTTGGACGAATGCTGCTGAAAGCAATAGAAGGGCTCCACAGAATGTATTCTAGTGGAAGGAGAATTTAATTAGGCTTGAAAATTAAGTATTTCTTTGAATAAAGAAATAAGTGCTGCTGTTGCTGAGGATCAACCTGCAACAAAGCCTGGCCATAAGCAATTCACAATTGACCAAATCCTGACAGAAAGAAAGCTGTTACTTTTGGCTGTTGCTATTGGCATGGTCTTAAAACACACATTGAAAGACACAGGTGAAATTTGGCACACTGCATAACAAAATTAGAAATGAAAAGATACAATTTCCTTTATAGAGTCTCAAAGATTTCTAATTTTCTTCTACTGCCTGAATAACTAAAATAATTGGCTGTGAAGACAAAGCACCTCATAAGAGTCATCAGATTTTAAGAACTACTCTAAGCACTCAGCCTCACTTTGTGCAACAACACAGACTGTAGAATGTTTTTTAAATGGGCTGGGTTTTTAAAAATAAAGTGTCTCCTGCTTAGGTTGGAGTACTGTTCTGTCAAAAGATATCCAGCTATGATTTGGAAACATGAAATAATACCAAATCCACAACATCTCTAAGTGTGTTGTTTGCTGGATAATCACAGTTACATCTAATTTAGCCTGAGCCTCTTTTAATGCTAAATTAAAGTCCTCTGCAATCACAAATACTACCTTCCATGCTTTTAGAACTTGTGGGCTGAGTATCACTGTAGCAGCAGGTTGCACAGGCAGCTACTGGGTGTACTGCCCAGTCTGGGTGAGTGCAGAGGAGATACAATCAGCAGTGCAGAGGGACTCCTGAGGGTACTGGTTTTACTGAGCACTCACAGTCTGCTCCTGTGCTGGAGATGCTGCTTTCTGCCCCCATCTAAGGGCTAGAAGCACAAGGATGCTGTGGCTGCTAAACTTGTCTGCCTGAATCTGGATGATGGAGAATAGTGAGCCTGACAGTGGTCCATGGACCAAGTGAGTTGTGCTCACAGCCCACAGGAGATAGTCTGGGATGACAGAAACCAAATCAAGTTTTCTCTTCATTTGTCCACTTAGTTTTTAAAAATATTGACAGAACACTTTTCCGAATACCCTGACTAATGCCAGAGACAAGGTCTGTTGATCCTCTCTTCCTACTGTTTGTAATTCTGGTCACACATTTAGTGAACAAGCTTCCTTCGATGCACTCTCACACTCCAAATTCATTCTCTTTTGATTATCCACCACAACCCTTGAGCCTGTCAGAGTCAATGCCCTGCAAAACACAATCTCAGGGCTGTGTCCTATGAGAATCCATCCCTTTTTCTTTAATGTATGAGGTTGTATTTGGGTGTTAAAGGAGGGACAAAGCCAAGCATGTACAGAACTCTTTGTCAGCATTAGGATGTAGCCTTTACTATGGGGAATATTTTAATTTACTCAAGTATTGTGTCAACTTACTGTTAAATGGCTGCTGCAAAGCTTCATAGCAAATATCAATCCCTCATGTCACATATATTATGTGTCTTCATAAGATTAGAGGTCACTAGGCTCACTAGAGTGAACAAAGCTATTCCAAAATATCCTGTTAAAATTACAACCAAGAGGGCTTCTAACTCCATTCCCAAGTATTAAAGCAAAGTTCACCAGTCCAGAAAGAAGGGTATGGACATAGGAAGGTACAGATTATGTAATGAAAAATCATATACTTCTTTAGCACCAAAAGAAAAATGTTGAAAGAAAACAAGATGTTTCCCAAGAATCCAGAATGTTCCAAAAATATGGTGAAAAATCAAAACCAAATAGATTTTGACTTTTAAAACATGACTCCACTGCTTTGTGGGCACAACTGCCCAGGTACCCCTCAGACAAACCCTTCTTGTTTGCAACTACAACAGCTTTCTGAGGTAGAAAAAGAACTATCATTCTACATGTATTTTATGTTTCTCTTTAATTTTTTTCAGGGCATTTTCCTCCAAAGTACAGGTTTGTCTTTAGCCTGTCGGTGTATTTGAGACCATTTTGTTGATATTTCTTCCACTCCCTGTGACATTCTTTGTCATGCTCGTTCTTCTAGGGGTGATCAGAAATGCCCAGAGTGTCAAAAAATGGATATGCTGGAAATATGTCACATACTAATGGCATTTTGTGGCTTGTTCCTTACAACTGTTATAAGTATTACAAATGTTTTTTTGGGTTTTTGTTCCTTTGGCCACATCCTGTTATTGGGTTGACATTTTCAGGGCTGCTTATCATGGAGGTGTACATATATAAAACATATTTTTCTATGCAAATAATGTCCTCTTTCTCTATCTGTCCTACATTCATGTCTTTTGTACTTAACACACTGAATATTATGTGTCAGTTTATATTTTAATATGAGATCACTCTGTAGCTCTCCAGAGTAATATCAAAAGGTTGCATCCTTTAAAACATGATAACAGCAATTTGTTACAAAAACATCAGTATGTACTTACCTGCCTTTACTGCAGAGTCAGCTCTTTCCCAGACTTTTCTGTCTTGAAGAAAAAAAAAATCAGTTGACTACTCTATTGGCTGTAAAACATGTGTTTTATCCCTTATTACTTCTGACCTGTAGAAATTTCTAGTAGAATTTATAGCATTTTATGTAGTTCCCAAACTTTTAAAGGAGAATTCTCATTCAAAGCAGTCCCTGTTCCACAAATGTGCCCTAGCTGATCAACCTAGTTTCCCCCAGTTTTATAAAATCCAAGGGTCATATAAAGTCAAGGAGCAAAATTTCCTTGAATGAGTCAGTCAACTCCAAAGAGAACAATCTTTCATCTACTGTCAGAATAACCTTAATGTGACCCCACAGACAGACAGAAAAATCATATTTGGGCAGTAAGGACTAAGGAACTATTTCCCACCAACAGGAAGGTGTAAAATGTCCTACTGGCAAATACTGCTGGAGTTTCTACAGGACTGTACCATCTCCTCAGCAATGAGAAAGCAACAAAGATAACTGATAAGCCAGATGGGAGAACTGCAGCAAGTGAAAGATACTTGTAAGATGGTCTCTTTGCAATTGTGAGGCTGATTACAGATCCCAAAAGAGGACATGGGAAAAGTTAGCCAAATCACCTACAGAAACAGGTAAATCATATCAGCACATGTTCCAGTGCATGGTACATATTTAATCAGCAGAGCTGGGCTGATGGTATCTATGTGCTACTACATCCCACTTCTATCATAAGGATGTGTTATCAGCTGTAGTTGAAAGCAAATGTAAATTTTGTAAATAAGTGGAAGGAGTTCATTCTTATTTCATGTGGATAGAATGAGTTTTGAAACACCTTTAGTGGGCAAGTCTAAGAAAAATTTACAGTACCCAGAAATAAGAAAAATACAGGTTATTATTAAGAGTTGTATGAAAATCACAAAGAGATAAAAATCATTCAGGTGGGAAAATGAACCACAAATGCACATTTCTTCTATTTATTTTTTATTACATTCCATAGACTGGGAAAAAACTCCAAACAAATGTCAAAATGTTAACTTTTCATTCCTGACTCATCTGTTCCAGTAGTGGAAGTCAATGGAGTACTATTGACTTATAAACCCCAAGGATCTGTTCTCCACTTTTTTTAAGTACAGAAGTTCACCACCAATGTTGCATTTCAGAATGTTTTCAAGATCCTGACTCTGAAAGATGAAATAAAAGCATCCAGTAAACAGAAACAAAGGAAGAAATGGTCACAAGGTATTTGTCTGTACATGGTCTGTGAATATTGTGCCAGAAAGTGGTTTATATCGTTTTTAATTAAATGAAGAGAAAAAGGAGGAAAGTTTTCCACCTTTTAGCCCCATGACTGGAAAAACATAATCAATTGAGAAGAATGACAGATGTAAAGAGAATACTATAAAACTACTGAGATCAACCAAGTACAGATACCCTTTAGAAAGGAGCTTGGGAGTGTTTAAAACTGCATTGTGGATCACAGCCTACAGCTTGCTTGAAGTGGCCCCCCTAAAACCAGTGACAAAATCTCCCTCTGATTTGAATGCATACAAATCCTGACCTGCTCCAAACTTAATCCCTGCACAAGATACACAAGAACTTGCATTATTATACATAGGACTTAACCATGAAAGGCATTTCTAGTTCCCTACACTGCAAACGCTGGCATATTGAATAAACAATGGTCTGCATATCCCAGGAAAAGTGCACTGTCCACAGATACTGCTGCATTTATTCCTGACCTACTCACCAAGTTTTCTCATGACTCATGTAGAAAACCCACGGTGCCAAATGATGGAATAAGCCTGTGCTTAAGCAGGAGGTGCTGTTGGCACAACACAGCAGGAAAGAGCAGGGCTGAGGTTGCTCCCCCAGGATTTTGCAAGGAATTCCAAGGATTTTTCCAGGACATGGGAAGGTTTAGTCGTGTCTCCATGGGTTTTTTTTTCCTCCTAGGATGAAACAGATAGAAGTTGAATGTGGGAGTTTTGATTGGTTTGGGATTTTGTTTTGTTTTAGTTTGGGGTGGTTTGGGTTTTTTTTCCTAAAAGCCACTTTAAATGGTCAGAGTAATTTGGAGAAAAGATCTGAAGGCTCAGAAATATGGAAATTATTTTCTGATACTAGATATGCACATATTAGTAATTATAAGTCTACAATGTACAACTTCTTTGAGCATTAAATATTCTAGATTTTCTATGGCAACTCAAGAAATTGCTGCCTTAACAAATATCTTCTTTTATTTGAGTGTTGAATATTCTAGTTTTTCTATAGCAACTCAAGGAATTGCTGCCATATCAAATATCCTTCTAAATTGATTTAGCTTTGGGTAATAAAACAGAATTGCTGATGCACCATAATTTCCACAAAGACTGGACACAGATGGCAGAAGAAAATGGAGCTGTCAGAAACTATGAGCATCCCTATAGACTGTCATGTCATCTATCCTGATGCTTTCCCCCCAGTAATGTCTTTCTGCAAATGTGCAGTGCCTCACAACTATTGACATTCAAAACAGAACAGTCTGCCTGGCCTTCTACATACATAAGTGGTTTGGAAGCCACAGAAGAAACTGTAAAAATCTATTTTTAAGGTATTATTCAAGATAAACATGACTGATTTATACAAACTGTCTTCTGCAGTCAAGGAGAGTAGTGATAAATACCATGACATCTGCTCTAGAATACCTCAAGAAGTCAAAAGTCCTCAAATTTCGGAGTATGGGTCTATAGCCAAGAAATATATTTGGCAATAGATTCATATCAGGTCCTTTATCTGCTTTCTACAAAGTGAGAAATTTAAACTAGTTATGATTTTCTTTGCTTACACCCCTAAGGAGATTACATCCCTAAGAAACTAAAAAAGTGGAAGTGGTCTTTCAACCGTTTGCTCAAAACTGCACAGATTTGCAACAGCAACATTGTCACAAACCAGGCTTCTGTCACAGCCTTGCTCTTTAGTAAAAAACATTATCTAGCTTCAGATACTCTTAAAACATTTTAAGGTGATAGAGAAAAAAGCCAACCAAAAAGGAGTAACTTAGAGGGTTATTTTCATAAAATCTGAAGTCAACCAACTAAAGGATACAATCCAGATGATAAAACTCCATTTCCTCAGGTACTTTCTCTGGAATCTGAATGTGTGAGAATCTCTCTGTGTCTACCTTATTCTTGGCACCAGAAGAATCAGCCCAACTCAGTGACTTTCAAGAGATTTAGAGGAATGTACAGACAGAAGAGGCCTTCCAGGTAGTGCAAGTGAACCAGGCAGAGATTTCACATTGAAGATAATGAAGAAAAGAAAGCAACAAGAAAGAGAGAATGGTGCAAATACAAAGAAAATGTCAACTAACTTGAAAGAATGTTCTGTAATTATACATACATATATATAGGTCCAACATGTATTTGTTTATTCAAAAAATGGAATTCTTGCTCTTGGTTAAAAGAAGCAGAGAATATGGATGAGATTAAACACTAAGTCAGTTCCAGCAAGGAGGCAAAAGTAGAGTGAAAGGCAGTTGCAGAATCTGGAGCTACATGTGAACTTCAGTCACCATATTTTGACTGGTCAAAATATGTTCTACCCTATTTCTAAACATTCTAAACACAGGTAGTACTTTTATTTACATGCTAGACTACTTTATAGAATCTTTTCTTCTGAGCAGATTATTAATTTATGGATAGTATAATTTTATGGAAGCATCTGGTATATAAAAAATACAAGTATTTGAACTTAATAAAATATTATTTAAGGATAGAAGAAACATCTGTAATGTAATTTCATTTCAGAGCATCTCATTAACTGGATCCACCCTTCTCCATAGAAATATTAATTCCTATGAGCAATAAAACTTTCTAGATACTGTGAATTATTTACTCCCACTACATTTCTTTCTATCTGACATCTATTTATTGAGGAAACAGGGGGGTAAACAAGACATAGAAGCCTGACCAAGTTATAAAAAGCTTTTTCAAAGTGTGGATACTGTTGGTATTTCAGACTGACCTGTTTTAAAACCAGGGCCATTTGTGATTTTTTATGTCAGGACCCAAGAGCAGTATGGCAGGAAGGAAATCAAAAGCAAAGCAGACCCTAGACACAGCATTTGCTCTCCATTCTTTAGAGTACAGCTTTCCCACCCTGCACCTACCTCCCTTGAAAGCCACACAGAAAACTGGAATTTTACCAGAATTTAGCAAATGGTTGATAGACAACACTGTAACTCTCCAGAACGGTAGAGAAGTGTTTTACAGACACTTTCTGTCTGAATTTCCAGACAGAAAATACAGTGTGTATTTTGTCCTTCTGAATCATACACTTGGATGAGACTGTGAGAATACCTCTAGAGGGCAAGGAATGAATCACTGCTTTGTTCCCTCATCCTCCCTTCCCAGCCACCTGCAGGACATCACGACATCACTGTCACAGGCTGCCCAGCACGGATGTGAGCACATGCCTGGTATTACCAGGTCTTTTCCTTGGTCTGCAGCTGATGTCTCTTCATCAGCAGCAAGGCAGGTCTGCAAGCTCTGGTCTTTCCTCTCTCTTTCTGACAAAAAAAAAAAA
>VWZU01000798.1:365160-393073 GCA_013397095.1 Sterrhoptilus dennistouni
AAAAAGCTGAAAAGAGACAGTCACTGATGAGAAGCTGCATTTCTAATGAACAGCAACTTGATGTGATATCTAATTTCCACAGTTTCTTCATTGACATGTCTGTGTCCTAGTGTAGCCCAAGCACATACCGCAATTTTCCCATACACTGGATTAGATTCCAGCTTTAAAGGTGTGGCATGTGTGGTTATGACAAAAGTGGATTTGAGGCAGGAACAGTGCTGTTAGGACCTCAGTGTAATGGCTGAACTGCAAAACCTTTCACAGATCTGGTTTAAATCTGTAGTATCTCTTTCAGAGGGCAACATCCTGAAGTCTGTGGTGGTCAGGGCATCACTGGGTGTTGTGGCAGGGCTCTCATTTTCTGACAGGGTTTAGAAAGGAAACATTTTCTCCATGCAAGCAGGGACTAGATTTCTATCAGAGTCAGAAATAGGATTTCCAGACCACTGCCTTAATTTGGCTGGTTTTGAAATAAGTAAGCATAATTCCCAGTGGCAGCAGAGTTAGGTCAGTGAGATTCAGTGAAAATGAAAATTACCAATGCCTGTAAGTGCATGACAGTGCTCTGGATAGAGAGCAGTCCCTACTTAGCTTTTGTCACTGTTTTGCATTGACAGGTTTGTCTATTTTCTTTGAGAAAAAGTGTCAGATTCTCAGTATTATTGCAAAATACCAGAGGCCTATTACTTCTTATAACATGTAGTTTGCTGGCTTTTTAGAGGTTTATTGAAAAAGTGATCCTGCAAAAAGACCTGTGAAATATAAATTAATATAAATGAAATTTAAAGCCATTTTTGTTTACTCTTCACATCTTGCCTGGAAACTTCTTCTGTGGGGAAGTTTTGATAGACAAAAGCTTAACTGCTGGAATATGATGCCTGCCAGAAGAACTGACACACACCACAAGAAGGAGAGGTGGGAATTGCTCCCTATTTTTTCCTCTTCTTTGTCACATATTTTCTTTCATTTTCTTTTTCATTTATGCTAATGTTTGAGGTTTTTTTCTGCTCACTGAGAATTTATCTTAATGTATGAATCTACTCTGCAAAAATAGTTTATATGTTCTTTTTTTATAAGCTTCAGTGGCCCCAGATTAAACATAATCCCTCCTAACTGGCAGTCAAACATACTTTTAGATTCAGAGTTAATATCTTTTGATAGGGAAGAAGGGACTTGCCTTTTATTGGATCAGCTGTAAAAAACTTCCAAAACTCTAGAACATAACTGTGCCCTAACCACATGTACAATAAACCAGTAGAGAAGTTTCATCTTATATAAAAACATGCATGTCGAGAAGAAAACCTACTGCAAATTACCATTTACAGAAGTAATCTGCTCCATCACTTGAAGCAGTTCTGCAAGACATTAGGGCAGTCCCAGGCCTCAGGTCACTTTGCAATAGACCTCAGGCAAACTGAGAGTGTGCCTGCAGAGACCCTGCAAAGAGATGTGCAGTTCAGCTCATTTTCATGTGTCATGCCTCATACAAAAGCAGGAAAGATTTTGTGCAGAAATTCCTGGCTATGATTCTGAGAAGACAGAGGCAGGTCAATGGAATAAAAATATGCTTTTTTAGAACTCTAACTTCGCAGATTCTGCCACATTCCAAATATTTTCTGACTTTGGATGCTTGTCCTTCTTTTCTGTAACACTAATTTGCAGAACTCTGATAATTTCATTGGTTGGTTTTGGATTTTTTTATAACGATGAAAATATAAGTATCAAACTACCCACTTTGCTATGATCAAAGAAAAATGTCATATGTATCAGCAGACATGAAACAGCTCTAGCAGAGATTGTGGCTGGAGGATATAGCCCCCATTATTCATATAAAACACAGTGCTGCCAGTGATCATTATTCCTAATAGCAGTAATCCTCCCTGAATGGGTTTATTAAAGTGTCCTCAGCATCACTTTGGGCTGTTAATAATCTGGTGGTAGCAGCCCGCTCTGCTGTATCTACTGCTTAACCTGCACTTATTTCTGTCATTGCCTTTTTTCCCCTCCACATTAATCATCCTCTGAAAACATTTTCAATATTCTCTTTTACATCACAGCAGGAGAATGCCTTCTAATTGTCATTCTGAGCCTGCTCATTCTGGTTCTTCTGCATAAACGTAATTGCAAAACCAGCAGCCTCTGATACCCTGCCCTCCCCGTCCTGCTCCACCAGCAATTGCAGTGGGGATCCCTTCCAGTCTTGTTAAGAAGGAACCACATTCTGCCTTCCAATCTTAGAGGCTCAGCCTGTACCTGTGCTCTCTGAAACACTGCCACAGCACATTGTGGCACCCTGGAGAGGGAACCCTTTTGGAGTGTATCAGATTCCAGCCTGAAGCACTCCAGGTAGTCTTATGGCAACCACATTACAGGACGAGTGGGATGAGCCTGCATGCTGATGTGTGTTGTGTGAAGGTTTCCCGCCCCCCCCGCAAAAAAAAATAAATAATAAAATACCTAAGTGTGAAAATTTCTGTTAGTGATGCAATTAATCCTGCTGTTGAATTCCTGCCATCTTAGATTAGGTGATCAGTTGATGCTTTGCAGAAATGCAGTAGGAAAAATCCTAGCACTGATTTTCTTAATAGCTCTGCTGCTGTTTGGCATTGAATACTATTAATATCTGGGCACAAAAATATGACTCAATTATGTGAAGAAAATACGTATAATATTCCCTATAATTGTTCTGCTTAGATAGCTTTTGTATTTTTATAGATGAAACAAACCAAAAAAAAAATCTTTGAAGTACTATTTTCACAGGCAGTAGGATTAAGGATATTATTCTTAAGGAGTGATGTTATTTGACACCTCATAGAAAGACTAGAATCCTTATTAAAAAAACCCAAACAACTCTTGAATTACCCCTTAGACAATATTAGAACTCTTTGCTTTGCTTTCTTATTATGAACAGTATTAGAATTGTATAGGGTTTCTCTCATTATTTTTAAACTTTCTGATGCCTTTTCAATTTGCCTCTTTACCTTAATTCAAGGTCACAGAAAAGTAAGTTCATCGTTCTCAGTCACCTACGTCCACCATACAATGTTTTTTAAAAGCCAAGGCACAGAGGCTTGTCAGCTGTATCATTTCCATTACCCACTAAAGAGAAAATGTCACCTAAATCCGACATAGAATAGACACTCTCTTCAGCATTCTGGCAGAGATAACCTTTAAATGGATACTACACACTCAGATAATTGGGAATGAAAAGAGGTATCGGTTAATCCAGCCTAGGTGTCAATTAGACAGCTTCAATTTACTACTTTGCCACTGTTCACTGTATATCTTAATTTTGTCCTAAAATACAATTCTTATTCAAAAAGTTTGGAAAACAGATTGGTGCCTGTGGAAGTTCTGAGGAAAAAAATTGGCCATGAACATGAAAGATGCATGAATTGCTTTTCTCTTGTCGAGCTGTCTCTGGTGTTCTTAGGCTCATTTGGTTATAAACATGTGCTGCTGTCTCAGAAGATCTTTAAGGCCAAAAGCAATGGAAATAGCAGAGATTTTAGTGTGCCTGGAAGACATCCAATCAAATTACAGGTAGACAGATCAACTTCTCCATGTAACTGGCTGTCCAAGAATATATTTTTTTCTTTCAATGGCAAAATATTTGAGGGTGGTAAATCACTAAGTGAGGTTGGTGAAACAGTGGGACAGGTTCCCTAGAGAGGTGGTGGTGCCTCATCCCTGGAAAAATTAAGTGTCAAGTGGGACAGGACTTTGAGCAACCTGACCAAGTTGAAGATGCTCATTGTAGGGGGATTGGGCTGGACTATGTTTGAAGGTCCCTTCCCACACAAACTATTCTTTCATTACATGGCACAACAAAAAAAAAAAGTATTGTAAAGGAAAAACTGTTGTAGTAATTTCTAAAGAAATACAAGGTTTGTATTTCTATTTTATGCATACAAAAGACAAGCCCATAGCCAAGACCTAGGTCTCTGAACATACCCCTACAATCAAGAGTTGAATCTAAATTCAAATATCTCAACATTCATGCTCTACCGCTAAACTCTGACTGACACTATATTCCAAAATATTTCAGTTTTTGGGGGTAATTTCATTATTCTTAAACTGACACCGCAAGACTATGCTGAAACTTAAGTTCCTTCTCTTCCTTAATATTTTCATTTGAGCTGAAAATTGTCAATTGAAAGCAAAATTTTTACTTCATTTTTTTTTTAATGAACTCAAAGCACAGAGACAATACAGAAGAACAAAAAAAGAAAAATCCAACAGCACCCACCAAACACCAACACCCCACACACACAGTATCTTTACCCTTTAGAGAAAGGCTTTGTACTAAGCTCAAGGGATTGGTTTTTACCTTTCACAAATGCAATTTTTTTTGACATGAGTAACATTAGATACCTTGAGTATACTTACATTAAGCAAAGCAATAATTTGAAACATGGACAAGAAGCATCAAGCCTACATTAAGAAGTTATATTCCAGTAAGCAGGGATATTCAGACTTTCATTTGAAGCTATCATAAGAAGTTACAAATGATGCTTTATACTGCCAAGCACACATCTTCACAGTCACTACAGAGAAAGAGTAGTGAAAAGCTATAAAAGAAAGCAATTATTTCATTTATGGGTTCTCGTCCAATACCCCCAACTCACTAAACTGGGACCTCATGTTGAGGCCACAGTAAAGCCACTTGCCCAACAAAGTCAGACAGCATTCAGAAGGATGAATAAATACTTCTGACTAATTGTGGTAAATCCCCAAATTGCATGAAGTTTTGGCAGACATTTTATCAAAAGGTGTTAATGCTGTGGCATTAGGTGTGCCAGCTTGTTTGTTTTTTTTTCCCTGAAGGGACTAAAGTGTACTAGAGGCAAGGATTTCCTGGGTTTCTAGGGAAGAACCACTTGTGATGCTTTAGAAAGGCTCGTCTGTGATTTCACATGGTGTTCTGAAAGGCTCCATTGACATTCACTTTCACGGTGTTTTCTGACATTCACAGAGCACAGTGACATTAGTGTAGTTATTTGTCCTTTTTATTGGTCTTTCCATAAGTGGTTTTGCACTTTTACCTTCCAGTATGAACCAAAGCCTGTCTTTAACTAGAAACTCACAGTGAATGCTGGCAATAAGTCACTGTGACACACAAGGAACTCTAGCCATTGGTGAGAGTCTCTTCAGACCACCCTCAGTATTTCAAAGACATGCTGTGCTGCACACACACAATTTCTAGCACTATTTTATAACCATGCAGCCACCTGTTCTTTTTTAAGAGCAGAAGTCTGTGGACTTCTCTTTAATCCTCTGCTCTTCTTATAGGATCTTCAGCAAGTCAAAAGCTTATGTCCAAATAAAAAACATTTTTCCAAAGAAAAATATTTTCCCTCATAGTAACTTCTGAGAAGCAAGGATGCTATTTTGAATTAATAGCTATATATGCAATAGTAAGTGATTTCATATGCTGAGAAATACATAGGAAGCAACAGACAAACCTCTGCATTTTGGACAGTGTAATTTAGCTCATTGTACAGGTTTATTCCCAGTCTGCATGGCACTTACATAGGCCACTAACAGCCTAACAATGATTAAGCCTAACAATGATTAAGGGGTGTATGTGAAACAGTTAAAATATTTGGACAGTGTTTCTCACAGGAAATGTAGAATTGAAAATCTCTTTTCCAAATTCTAGGTTTATAGCGAAACCAGTACCAAAGCTAGACTGAATTTACATCTTAAAGAAATTTCTTCCAGGTACACCTAAAAGAAGATAACATACCAGGGTCATGTAGCTCTTTACATGACATTGTTTTATAACAGGGAAGGAAGTTTATTGAGTTTTTGTTTTATAACTCAAAGGAAGCCAATGCAAGGGGGCAAATCTTCACAAATTTAACTAGTACAGAATCATACAAGACACTCAGTCACTGTTTGCCCTTTGCTAGTGTCCAGCTGCTCTGTAATTTGGGAGCTGCCAGACTACCTTGCCTGTGTGGAAAAAAAAAAAAAAGGAACCAACTGTGAGATACCTGGGTGTTTTGAAAACAGATAGAAAGAAGTAGATTAGGTGTGCCACTGCAACATAATCTGGGAACCCACTGCCCTTGTGCAGATGCATTCTGTTTAACTGTCCTGTTAAAGGCTGTCTAGAGGACATATGAAGTATATCCACTGGTATATGAAGTATATCCACAGCCTAGGGCTCACAACATTTGCAAAGGGGAAGCTGCACCATTTTTTCAGTCCCTTGTAGTCTTGTAAGTCTGTGACAAGGAGTTCAGCAAAAGGTTTTAAAATAGTAAAAGTGAGTGACTAAAATTGCTTTAGACAGCTGCTATACGAGGTAGCAGATGGTGAACCTGCCCAGAGGTCCATAGAAATACCAGTATTTAAAAAGTCTTACATTTCACCAACTTCAGAGAAGTGTGTGTCACTGTCTGTTGCCTTATGGCAATGGGAGCCATGGAAATGGGAATGAGTGAACATATTAGTGAGGAGCTTTCAGCTTCCCTGAAGTTTTTTTCTTACAGCATTTCCCCAGCCCTGTTCTCCATCCTCAGCAGCTCATCAGCACACCAGGCTGACACCCTGCTGGGCTCCCGGTAGCCTCCCCCACCATCAGTCTTTGCCCAGGTCACACACATCTAGCTAAGCACTGCTCCTTCCACCCCTGCCTCTGTGAATCACACATTTAAAATTATCATTGAAATCCACGTTCATCACACAATCTTCACCTATGTCAACAGCATACATTAAAAAAAAACAAAAACCTGCAAACAAACAAACAAACAAAACAAACAAAAACTTTATTACAGCACTGAATGAAAGTGGAAAATTTACATGCATTACACCTCCTGTTCTTTCATCACAATTATAACAGCAGACATTCTTCACAATTATTCCACTCTCATTGTTCCGTCCATGCTTTGCCCATTACTGCTCTCCACTACCACCCTAATCTCAAATTCTTCACGCCCCATGTTAGGCATCAAAAAAGATTGTGGTGGTTTGACACCTGAATGACAGATGCCCCACCAAAGCTGCTCTCTCTTTCCCCTCCTCAGCTGAATGGCAGGGAGATGGCATGACAAAAACTGACTGGTCAAGATAAGGCAGGGTTATACACTCACCAATTAATCATCATGGACAAAAAAAGGACTCAGCTTGGAGAAACTGATTTTCTTGCTAATTCAATCAGAATAGGATATTGAGAAGTAAAACCAAGTCTCAAAAACACCTTCTGGCATCTTCTCCATCCTTCAAGGGTTTAACTTTATTCCAGTTTTCTACCTCCTCCCCCCCACAGCAGCAGCAGGGGGATGAGAAATAGGAATTGCTCATCACACATTTCTGCTGCTCCTTCCTCCTCAGGAGGAGGAGGAATCCTTTCCTACTTCAATGTGGGATTCCTCAGCATGATCCCACAGCAGACAGTCCTCCATGAACTTCCCCAGCGTTGGTCCTTCCCTGAGGCAAGGTTACAAAACAAGGCAAGACTAGTGCTACTCTCAGGAGGCATTTCAAAGGTACTTCAACAACAGCCCGACAGATACTTTGTGCAGAATAACATTTTATTACCAAATTAGGCCAAGATTTTAGTGCAGTCTAAAGGCAGGCAATATGTTTTTTTCCATGGAGTTCCTAGAGTGCAGGCATTCAAGTTGCATTCTTTCAGGAAACTAAATGAGCAGAGTGAACCACTACTTGCCCTAACCATGCAGCTCAAGAGGGGCAGGATGGGATGGCAGGGGTAGATGGACACCAAATAAAAAATGTAACAAATTTTAAAAGTCACAGGATATTTTGAACTGGAAGGAACCCACAAGGATCATCAGGATCATCTCCTGGCCCTGCTGAGGACACCCCAAGAGTCACACCATGTGCCTGAGAGCAATGTCCAAATGGTCCTTGAACTCTGCCAGGATGGTGCTGTGACCACTTCCCTGAGGAGTCTGTTCTCCCAACCACCCTCTGAATGAATAAACTTTTCCTGATATCCAACTAAAGCTTCCCCTGGCATGATTTCAGGCCATTCCCTCAGATCCTGTCACTGGTCACCACAATGATGAAATCAATGCCTTCCCAGCACTGTATCTAAAGTCGTATTTCTTAAATTTCACTTGGGAGAAAACACAGTTCTCAAGTTTGTCCAACAGCATGAAAGACACAAATCAGAGAATGTAGCCAGGACTTAACTGAAGCATTCCACCACCTCTCTTTTTGCCAGCATCCACTACTTGTGAGTACAGAGAGGAACACCTTTTGATTTCCAAATCCTCTGGCATGACCATAAAGCACTCCTTCTCGTTTGAATAGTGTTTGACCTAGTAAGAACTCACGCTTCACTGGCCCATCCCACTCCCAACATGCAAATTTAATGGCCTGCAGTAAAAAGAAATTCAAGGAACACATACAACTATCTATCTGTTGGCTTCTTTGCTCTTGTATTTCCTGGGAAACTGAGACCTCTCCAAACCCTTAAATTGTCAGTCTGCCTGTCTCTCTTTCACCTACAATAGCTTCTTGAATTGTGTCCATATTTTACCTGCCTGACAAATAGTGTTGAAGACTCAGAAATAAAAATCTCAAAGAAATGCTGTGAAAATTCATGCTTGCATAGAAGTTTAAATCTAAAATTCCCTTTTGAAGAGGGAGTTAAAGCCTCCTTTTCCTTATCAAACAGAAAAGCTTAATCTGAGTGGCCCATAAAGCACCCAAGTGCTGTCCAGCTGATCTGCACATGCCCATCTTTCAGGTAGTAATACCTGTACTCAAGTGGACCAGTGTGAGAGGAACTGGGAAGGTACTGGGGTGGCAGAGAGAGCAACATCAAGGTCATGGCAAGATGATGTTACAAAGAGAGGATTAGTAGAGTTCAGCGTACACACAACACAAATCCTTCAAGAAATCAGGCTGTCTTTTTCAAAGGTTTGTGGTATGACACATACAAACAGAGACAGTAGGGAGGAATGCAAAACACACACTTTGTGGTACACTGATGCAATAGAAATACATTTTAACTCTGTGCCATATTGAAAAGAAGTGACACTGTAAGTAGTGATCAAAGGGCAGAGTCATGTCATCCTATGGAAATAGTCTTGGTCTAGACATTCAAGCAGACTTAGCTCATTAAAAAAGACACCACCCTCAGACAAGAATTTAATGAAGGCTTTCACAACACACAGGCAAACTGAGTTCTAGTATCTGAGCTGATAGTGAGCAGGGCCCGATTCTCAACAGCATGAAGTCTTTATTATCTCAAAAATTCACAAGAACTCAAGGTCTCCAGAGCCTGAATTATTAAAAAAATCTTTCTGACAAACTTTAGGCTCTCAGTCACTGTAGTTTTGTTGACTAGATGTCCTGGTTTAGGGCAAATTTTGGAGAAAACCTCTGAATGGGGTCCCTCCAGAATTGCAAACTCAAGCAGCCCCACCCCTAACTGGTATGGGAAAATATTTCCTTGGAGAAAAGTGAAAAAAACCTGTTTATTCAACAAGCAAAGTGTTCACAAGCATGAAAAATGAGTAATATTAAATAAAATATCTTGCTGTTCTGAAGTGAGATGGCAAACCCAGAAAGTCCTGGCTGTGGGTTGTAGCTCAGCTCACTCAGTCCCTTATCAGTCCCTCTGGCTCTGGAAAATGCTGAGGCCCAGGTCCCAGTGGGCCAAAAGCCTGAGCTACGGGTGTTTTTCTGGGTTTTCAGTCCAGAGCAGGGNACAACAACAAACAGTCCAGGGTAGTTCTCTGCCTCAGCCAGCTAAAACCAACTAAAAGCACAGGAGATCTCTGTCTCACTGCCTGTCCATGCTGCAGACAGCACAGTCCAGGAGCAGAATGTAGAGGAGTGACAGCAGCTTCTGAAAACAAACTCAGTGCTTCTCTTCCCCTCCCTTCACCCCTAGAACCAGTCTTAAATGTACAGAACATAATATCCCATACAAATAGAACAGATGATTGGGGATACAAGCATCATAAAGCTATCCTAGGACTCCAGAGAATATTCACATTGAATGTGAAGTGTGCAGCACCAGTGACCTTGATCAGAGTAGATGTTATGGCTAATTTCTAATCAGAATTTGCTCATCCAAAAGCCAACCATTAGTGCAGCCAAGTACTATGTGCCATCAGTAGCCTACTACTAATGCCCTACAGACAGCTGAGAAATAGGGGATCTTCTCCAGGAATACAGGAGATGATATCATGTCAGTGTCTGGAAGAATTTTATGCCTGGTTTGAATGTAGATAAAAGTCCATCACTCCAGCAGCCTTGTTCTAGACAGCCTTATGAAAGAGAGCCTTAGTGTATCTAGAAGAGCTCAAAGTTCTGTATCACATTCACACCACCAAATTTTCAGATATTCCCTAAGCTTTAAAATAACACTTTCCACCGCTTTAACTACCCTCTCCAAGAGAGTTTTATACTTTTCTCTTTCAATATATTTAGTTGGGTAAACATGTAACCTCTGTCAAAAAAATGTCAGGAAAAGTCTGGAAAATGACCATTTTATGGAATGCCAAATATTAGTTTCTGTGGAGCTTGCTGCTTTTTCTTTGCATGACTGGCATAATTCAAAATACTATTGTCTCCTGTCATCTGGACAAAGTCCTACCAGTATTATTTCTGCACTTTCTGCAGTAAAAAAACAAACCAAACCAAACCAAAAAACAGCTAGCAGCCTTGGGAAAGCTCTTCCTAGATCCAAACTTTGAAGTTTCAGTGTTTGAAGTAAAGTCATCATCCTGACCAAGTTTTTCTAAATATGGCACAGCCTCTTAGTTCAATGTTTTTTAAAAAGGAGCTGTATTTATTTGCAGTTAGACAATATACATGCCTGCCAGCATTCTAATTGAAGTCTAATTGCATTCAGCAGTACTGTGGAACTGTATTCCAACATTCTGGAAACATACTGACGAAAATCCAAACAGTCTCATTAAAAAAGTCCTCTTAACATTTCTACATTCTGAGCTACCTCTTCATCTGCCATTGCAGGTAAGGACTTTCTGGGATATTTGTGACTCAGGTGATGAGGTGTTTGAAAAGATCAAGAAGTATCCTGCTTACTCACTGTAAAATACAACCTGGAATACCACTGTTATTAAATTTTGTAGGCAGCTAAACACCATGCAGTCATTCACTCACTCTCATTCACTCACAGTGGGACAGGGGAGAGAATCAGGAAAAAAGTACAACTCATGGGTTGAGATAAAGACAGTTTACTAGGACAGATAAGGATGGAAAAATAATAATTAGAAAAAGAATATGCAGAACAAGTGATGCACAGTCCAACTGCTCACCACCTGTTAACAATTGCCCAACCCATCCCTGAGCAGTAGGTTCCCACTTATTACCCTATTCCCCCAGATTTATTGTTCAGCATGGTGATATATGGTGTGAAACATCTCTCTGGATAATTTGGGTTAGTTGTCCTGGCTGCCTCCTCTCCAACTTCTTGTGCTTCTCCAGCTTCCCCTCTGGCAGGACATGAGAGGATGGGAAATCCTTTACTTAGTGTAAATCCTGCTCAGCAACAACTAAAACGTCACTGTGTTATCAACATTATTCTCACACTAAATCTAAACCTAGAACTGTACTAGCTAATGGGAAGGAAGTTAACCCTAATGGGAAATTACCCCAGCCAGAACCAAGACAAATAAATAATAGAATGAAGTCATGATCAACTTAAGAGTATTCTATTAAATCAAGATCTAACCTAATACACACAGGCAGGACAAATGACAGCACTTAATATCTGGCTTCTACCCTGAGAATGTAAATACAAGCATCATGGCAGGGGATAAAAGGGAAGCATCTTAATCCAGGACTCATGGTGACCCTTTTCAATCTCAGTGTTGTACAGGAGGTCCCCCATATTCCCCTAGATATTTCTGACTCCCAGAGCTGTTCCTAGCACCCTGTGCATTAAGCCTAGTTTGAATAGGTTTAAAGGATTAAAGGGACTGGTTCAGAGAATTAGAAGGAGTAGTTACTCTCTTGATTATATCACAAGCCAAATATAACCAATTCTAGCAGAGTTGAGTTGCTGTTAAAAAAACCCAAAAACAGCAGCAGTAAAGCCAATGGCTTTGGAAGGTGCAGGTTCACCACCTAAAACCATAATGGGTGACCTTGGACAAGTCTCTTACTCCTTGCCCCTTGGCTACATATGGAACATAAACATCTTGCTACTCTACAGAAATATAAAGATAAGACAAGAAAGGCAATGGAAGTTGCGTGCACACTTTTGACATTTTCTGTGATGAAATTTTTGTTAGATAAGAACCAATAGACTATTGATCTCTTCTCTCTGGTGATGAGTGATAACACCTGAAGGAATGGCCTGAAGTTGTTTCAGGGGAGGTTTAGGTTGGACATTAGAGAAATGTTCTTCACCCAGAGAGTGGCTGAGCACTGGAATGACCTCCCCAAGGAAGTGATCAGAGCACCAACCTGACAGACTTCAAGAAGGATTCGGACATTTTTCTCAGGCACATGGTGTGACTCTTGGGGACATTCTGATCAGAGTCAGGAGTTGGACTCAGTGACCTCTGTGAGTATCTTCCAATTCAGGATATTCTGTGATTCAAAAAGGCAAGATAAAATGCAGCTCTTTATAGTTTTAACAAGTATATGTTAAAACTATATGTTATGCAAGAGAGAAGCTCATTAAAAGCAGGACAACCTGACCCATGTGGAAAGGTTATTCAGGCTCCAAGAAGTTGTTCTGGTAATTTACAAAAATGCTTGCAAACATCACTGCTAAAAGCCTTGATACTGTGGGCCACAAAATTCGATAACAGCATAATTTAGAAATTACTTTTATCTTCCAATTTTGTAAAGCCACAGCTGAAGTGAAATCCTGCCAAAGATGGATAATTGAGGGAGGCGTCAGTCACACTGCCTTCAGCTAGAGCCAAGTAGAGTTGGGCTCTAGAAAAAGTACATAAACAGATCAAGGAAACGAAACTAACATATCATTTACGTGTGCTGTGCCATAAACATGCTCACAGTAAACTCACTCCTCCCATCATTCCTTCAAATACTGCTTTTCTTCCTTCTGACCAGTGATTTCAAGCACATCACATTTTTTTGGCATCCTCCTTCCTGAGACAAAATGAGCTTCTGCTACCTGAGCCTCATCTGTGCATTGCAAGGTGACATGACAACCACCAGCTTCAAATAATGTCAGACTGTGTGGGACAAATAACTTCCTCCTAAACTGAAAAGTGGTTTGCTCAAAACTAAATAGCTGTATTGATAAATTTTAGATGTTAAACTTGCAGGAACCAATAGCATTCAGAACTTATTCATGGTTTTACTGACTTTCAAACAGAGAAGGTTTCTAATGGTTCAAAATATATGCAAATACATCCAGACTTCAGCTAAGGCCCTGAATTAAGAAGTAGTCTAAACCATCTGTTCATGCTTTTCATACACATTGATAAAAACCAAAGCACAGAACAGCAACTCTGAGTAAAACACCTTTCCTCAGGGCAGTCAAGCAGCACTTAATGTTCAAAGTTTGGGGAAGGTGCTCTTCCCACTGAAAATTAACACCTTCTTTGGTAGACAAGAGTTGCTTTAGAGCAAATCCATTTTCTCTAGTTGAAATAAAATAAGAACATTAAACCTAAACATATTATTCCCAAATAATATATCAAAAATATTTTTTAATTCTATTTTGTAATAATCTTATATTCCTAAATCAAATAATTTACAAATAAAGTCCAGCAAGATTTATAAGCAGCAATTATGTACTAGCCTAACTGCTGCTGTTATGGGAGGAAAATAGACAAACATTAAACAAAAATAATCTTTCAGATCTAAAACCGAAGCAGTAAAATATCAAGACAAATACAGGTAAAGAATAATTGCTCAGTTTCAGCTTAATGACAATCAAATAAAGACTGGTCAGGTTGTATTAATTCAAAAGAAGAGCATATGCCTTAGAGCAAGTCTGGTTTTTAAATGGTTGCACTAAATGACTGCAAAGGCAGTAGGCTTGCAAAAGACTGATGGCTTGTGTTCACTAGGGGAACTTGTATTTTTATTCCCATAAAGAAATCAGTAAAAAGTACTGGCACTAACTATGTATGGAATGGCACTAACTAATATATGGAATATGCACTAACTGCATATTCCATATTCTTTAGCTTTTTGGCTGTTTGTCCTCAGTAAGTAACTTCCTAAACTATGAATTACTTGACTATAAACTAAAAAAGACTATGGCCTTCTTCACCCAGGAGCTTTTTCCCAGACTGTTGAGTGTTCTCTTTGACATTTCTTTTTTAAAAAGAAGTTTTAATAAGATTGAGCTCACAGAAAGTCTACATCCTATTAACACATTTGAGACTACTACACTAATTTTTTTCAGACCTGGCTTTTCTCCATTAAAGCTCAATGAAACACAGTCAGCCAGTTGCCTGCTTTGCAAGATCATGAACCAATTGCTCAGATTTCTTTACAAAGTGAAGAAAGCTTTCCTTAAGACGCTGCAACACACAGCTCATTCAGAATCAGCAGGCAAGTAATCCCTCAGCTGGCTCAGCTGAGAGAGAGATTTGTAAGCTCTATGCCCAGTGGTGTTGTTTGTTTGTAATACAGTGACACTTAAAGGTACCATCTAGGGAATAGGACCTGCTTGTCTAAATACTGCATTTTCTCATAGGAAAGAAGGGTCATTTACAAATAAACTGGAATCTGCACTAGACACACGATTTACTGTATGAGGAATTAGAAGCAGAGATCAATAAATATTAAGACTCACACTTCTTCTGTGTTATCTATGTAGTTCCCCAATGTCAATAGTAATTGCAGAACTAAAATTTAATCAGAATGACAATACTGCTCATTACAAAAGTTCTTTTCCCAAGTCAGGTATTTTGCTTGGAAAATCCAAACAAACTCTTTCAGTTCCCTCATGCCTAGCCTTATCATCACCACACCCTTCACAGGTTCTGCAGTTTTTGGTATCATCATTTGGAATCCTTTTGGTACACCAGAGGACTAAATTGTAGCTTTCAACTGTCAGCTGCAACCAGCACTAAGTACAGCAGAGAGACTAAAAAAGAATGTTATGGTCAGGTTTATGATGCTGTTTGGTTTATGGTCTTCTTGATTTACAATTCCTGCATTAGCTATAGTCAAAACAGGAAGTGATACTGATTGAACAACAAGCAGTATGTTGCCACATCACAAATCAAGGATAGATCTTGTGCACAGGAAGTGTGTACAAGAAAACAAGTTAAATCTGATTGCATGATACAAGAGTTGTTAAAATTCCCGAAGACACTTACTAGCACACTGGTGATTTACCCTTGCATTAATGATATGGCCTGGTTACCTAAATGCCTTTCAATAGAAATTTCCAGTAATAAAATCCAGAATAACATAGAATGCGTTCGTAGAATAATTTCTGTTAATGAGGTACAAAATCCACAAAATTAATCCCTTCCACCGTCCTCAAGTTGAAGCTTTGTTTTCAAAGTACACCATACAGTTCTCATTTTGCAACTTTTATTTGCTTCTACATTATTTCCACCTCTAATCCTGCCAATTCCACACTTAATAAGTTTCATGATATTCCCACTGATACACAAATATGGTATTTCAGGCTCCAGGTAGAAAATAAAGGTATGAACAAGACAGCCCATTTATTGATAAACTAAGGCGTAAAAGGAGCTGAACAGTCAGTGCTGTGTCAATATTTCTCAGGTGTGTGTTGCAATGCAACACAGAAAAAGGTGCACAAATATCACATTATATTCCCCACTGATGCATTTCCCATAACCCATTTTGTTATTTCTCACATTCTGCAAGTTTTACAAGTCAGACCCATGCAATTAATCCCATTTAAAGAGTAGTCTGGTTAATTAATGAAACTATGCTTCATGGGAACACCTCTGACTAAGGCAGGATTATAGCTCTGAGCTCCCCACACCTCTAGGCTGAGTCACACAATGTCCCTTCCACTCCTACCCAATGTAGGTTCTGTTGGTCAAGTACAGGGCTCCAGAAATTAGTCAGATATCAGCCAAGGATACTTAATGTAAAAGTGAAATAAAAACAAAACAAAACAGGGGATGTTTTTAAATTAAAAGAACCAAAGCTTCACGTACTTGTTTTGGAATTCCTCAAAAAAGTAGCCACTACCTCAAAGTCTGAGCCTTTTAAACAGCTTCAAGTTTTGGAAACACAAGTCATTAAAATTAATAGATTTTCATATGTGTGTTTGGCAAAGTATACTTGGCTTTTTAATCCTTTTGTAATCTGTTTTTTGTTTATTTTTTCCTTTGGCCTTTTTTAGTTTTATCTGAGTTGAAACCATGCTAGAATTCAAGTCATGCTGGTTTTTTGGGGGGTTGGGTTTTTTTTTTAAATAACTTATCCCTGTTAAAGTTTTTTAAAAAACTTTATCCCTGCTTTGATATCACAACTAACAACTGAGTTTCATTCTAGCATTATGCTGGTACTCACAACTTCAAACTAAAGAAGTGACAAATTAACGAGTTGTTTGGACAAATTGGTGTACAAACTGTATGGTGTGAGCCAGACATGATAACCGAATTATACAGAATTTCCCTTGCCTTTTTCCAGCAAAAAATATTAAGAGTTCAGTTGTGTGTTTCATTCAAGTGCATTTTTCCACTTTCCTGGTCTAGATGGTTGTTCTGTCTGATGCCTAAGTCGTATAGAAATGATGTATTAAAAAAGGAAGAGAAATCTTGACAGTTTGTTCCCCAATATTCAAGATAAATGAAAACTCTCTTTCAAAGTACTTTCAGCACTGAGCTTATCAGATCATTACAGACCTAACATTTGCAAGACTGGGAGCCTCGGGCTACAAGGCAAAGTGTTTCCTGAAGTGATTAATGTCAGCTTGTGAGGAAAGAAAACACTGTAGCACTTAAAATTAGAACAGAAAATAAAAAAAAAAAAAAATTAAGCTCAGTTAGCTGCACTAATGCCAATGATGATGAATTTAAAGATACCCTGAAGACAATAGCATGTCATACTGCAGGAAAACTAAATCCTGGAAAGCCATTTGTTTATGTCAAGATGGCAAGTTGATTTTATCATTGTTATGTTATTTTCCTGGGGAAAAAAAAAATAAATTAGGTCTATATTGAAGTTTGCTTCTCCAAATGTGTCTGCTGTACAAGCAGTGAAGTCCAGAGAGATATAATCAAAAATAGGCAGCCTACACCCAGGTTTTAGTAACCTCAAATTCTTGTGTGATGCCCTCTCTTTCATCTGTAGGGGCTTTAAAAGGAAAGGGGCTAGTTATTTGTAGTTATTTTAAATTACTGTAAAATTATTTTTAAAACCCCTATAAACAAGAGGTTCTCTGATTGGAATTCCTTCAACAGGAGGATCTTTTTGACTCCTGACTTGTTAGCCAGCTCATACTCATACGATACAAGTCTTGGCAACATGTCCTTGTGGGTACTGTTAGGGATTGTATAATTATAGAAATATACAGTATTGCACAGTAACAGGAAAATTGGAGCAAATTCTTAACAGAATTCATCAGCTCTGCTGCAGTCTTCCTAGCTGATTTTAGAGAAGTGTTTCCAGAGATGTTTTTCATTTAATTGTGTTTAAAATGAGAATTCAATCCAACTTTGCCTCTGCTCATTCTAGCTTATCTGTTGAGAGCCAAACCCAGAGATCTTCTTATATGTGTTAATTAGCAGGAACCTCAATAAATCCCAAATATTGCCTGAAGTTTGTAGGAGCAAATAATAGTCTTCTACTGCCATGATCTACATATTTTGCAAAAAAGACCCAGGAGTCCTGGTGATGCCCTGTCTTCGTGGCAGAGTCTGCCAAGAACTGATGCCTTGAGAGGCTGCCTAGAACAGAAGCTAGACAGTGTTAAAGGAATAAAGTAGATATTTACTAAAAGGCCTTCTAAGGATACACCTTGGGCAGTACAAGAGCCTGGCCATGGCTCCACCCAAGATGGACCCAAGACAAACTCCAGATGCACCCTGAGTCACGAAATTTCACACTTTTATAAGGTTTCGTTCATTTACATACTGGGGCTAGTTTTCCAGTGATAGCTTCAGGTTATGAAGTCCCAACCTCCCAGATTGCTCTCTTCAATTTGCTGTTGTTTATACCTTTTTGGCCTGTAGCTGTGATGGGGTCCTTGGTTCTCAGGCTGGAAAAGGATTGTTTTGTCTGACTATACTGTGAAGAGAACTTGCCAACATTTTATATGAAGTTCAGAGTTACAAACTAATGCAGTACAGAATCTGAAAAATATGAAAGCTAAAACTTAAGGCATCACCAGCAGTTTCCAAAACAAGGCTTTGTAATTATCAGGAAAAGAAAGCAGTTTTATTCTAACCATGCATTTTGACACTCACAGTTACATCAAAGTCACATCACCATCAAGAAGAGAAGAGAGTGCCTACATTAGCATTTTGCTTTGCATGAGACACACTTTTCTGAAACCAATTTCACAATTAGTCCCTATTAACAGTATTTTGATTTGCACTGCAGGTGGTCTCAGAAAATAAAATCAAAATCCTTTTGGATAAAACTACAACAGAAAATACACCCTGAGAGTACAGCAAATAATCTTTAGGATGCAACGGACTTTCAGCTCACAGGACCAGATGAGAACGTCTCAAAAGTGTAATATACAAATATACATATACACAGATAATTCACAAAATGCACATAATTTGGCGGCCAAATATGCAACATCAAATATTTCAGTATTCCTAGATGCTAAGAATAATCCTATAACTATATTTTTAAATATTTTAAAGTTACTCAGCCAGTATTCATTATTAAGATACAATGGGCTGTATGATTTTTTTGGCAAAATCAAAACTTCATAAAAAAGAAGGTAATAGCCACATGCAAGAGCCTTAACAGAGCTAACCAGCTCATCTCTTGGAGAGTCAAGATCTCCATCAAGCACCTGGTAAGAAATCTCAGGTATCTGTATAAAAGTTCAGCCTCAACAAAGTCCCACTTTGTTTCCATGGCTTTAGGCACCTTAACACAGTTTTTCTTCTACACAGCCAATAGCAGCCATGCCAGCAGATGCAGGTCTCTGGTTGAGAACTTTCATATATTTCTGAAATAACATACAGTTGAATTCAGAGTTGGACCTTGTCTTTTGATCACCACATGCACTTCTCAGAAGCACTTATCAGGATTATCAAGCAGCTATCCAGCTAAATGAGTGTCAGCATACTCTGTCACCCCACTTTCTTTCTCCTCCTTCCTTCTCTTGCTCCTGCTTTTGTTTGCTGGTTCCCACTCCCACAGAACACATTAAAATCCTTCCTGAGATGATTCATATTGCTAGCCCAGTGGAAAACTATTTTCTTTTCCTGAGGCAGGTGAGGGATGACTAAGCGAATGTTCCACAGAACAGGTGGATTAAACTCACTCACAAGGACAAAAGAGACAAAACCAAATTGGAAACAAAAAAATTAGATAAGCACAACAGTTTTGAAGAGGAGAAAATCCTTCTCTTTCAGTAACTTTCACATTGGGTTACCTGTAATGCCAGTTACCCCAATCCCCATACCTTTTAGAGAATTTTACAGCTAGAAACTCTATCACACAGCTCCTCCAAACACTGTTCACGTGCTTTGGAACTCTGTTGCTACAGACAGATCATAATAAACCACAACCTACCTCAACTTCTCCCACCAGCAGTAAGAGGGTGACCTACTCCCCATCTCTATTTGCCCTCAGCTGGGTTGCATTGCACATCTCATGCTTCCTCCTCAGCTTTTGGTGACCCTTCTCCATCCAGCACAGGTTCTGTACGCACAAAAACAGATCTTAAAAACCCCATCTATTGTCTACCTTAATAATCACTCCCCTTAGGAACCATGGGAATCAAAACCTTCTCTGTTCTGTTAACGGACCAGTTGATATTACAAAGTACAGGAATCTAGGCAATATAGCTGGGATATTTCTAGTACTAAGAAAAGTTTATACATAGTGTGCTGAGCCAGTTGCCATCAAAAGCAGATTGATATTATTATCACTTTTGTGTTATTTCAGGGAGATTTTTGTGTTTCCTCTCATTCCAAAGTGAATATTTTGCTGTATTTCTCCATATCTGAAATAATAAGGATTTAGAACAAAGAATGGATCATCACCTTTGACAACTGTTTTCCAGCAGCTTTTGTAAAACAACTCAGTTGGCTTGTCTATGCTAGAAAATTTTGTCAATATATGCTGATTTTTATTACAGACTGATGTAGTCTCCTGCCATATAACCTTACTCCTATGCAAACATATTTTTTCTTGTTTTAGCTTATATTATTTTAGAAATATACTATAAATATGTATTTCTAAAATAATAAAGTGAGACAGACAAAACTACTTCTTAAACCCATATGACTACAGAAATTTAACCATCACAGTGTCATCAGTGAGACATCCCAGCATGCACAAAGCCTAAGATACTCTAATAGCTTTCTCTTCTGGTATCAAGTAGAAACCCCTAGGTGGACACTAAGGAAAATTAGACTAATAAAAATTTTGCCTTCTTAAAACTAGCAGCACTTTACAATCACACAAGTCTTTAGTGCAGAGGTATATAAATATCCAGATTGTTTCAGCAGTATGAAAACTTCTGAATGTCAAAACCCCATTTATTTCTCTGTGAAACTGGAGAAAAGAAGTTTATAAACAGAGGATTCTTTAAAAAAAAAAAAAAAAGGCAATTTTCCTTCAGCATGAAGGGCTTCTGTGTGCAACCTCCATGTTGCACTCTGTTTCTAACGGATGTTGGGAAACTGAAAAGCAAATAACAAAGTAGTAAGAAAAAAGTACAATTGTTAACAACTCTAACAGAGTGAGTGGTGCTGGCTTCTAAATCCCTTTTTTATCCGGTTAGGAAAAACACAGCAAGAAGCAATTGGGAAAAGGTGAAGATAGATATATTCAAACTAGTCATTCAAACAATGTGAACTCTGGAATAAAATACCTACTGAAAGGTAGCTTCTCATCTCCTGTTCTTTTGAATCAAATTTGAATGTATTTTTGAAGTGAACTCTGAAAGATATTCGCCCCAGCCATGCACCAGTCTGCAAGCAAAATTCAGTGGCCCGTGTGGGATAAGTTTAGAAATCCTGTGATCTGTCCCAAACTTCGCAGAACTGTGACTGACACCAAATGAATTAGAAACAGGATCAAGCTGCATAAGTTCATTAACTTAGTGAAAAGAGATCTAATGAATAAGTGACTCCACAAACACCCAGCACAATTATTCCTATTTGCACCCTCAAACGCTCCTCACTCCAGCTGCTTGTCAGGCAGAGGAAGCCTGTCATTCACTCCTTTGTAACTCTACCCATTGTGCAAAACCTCTTTTCTTCTACCCAGAAACCCCTTATTTTGGTCTTATGGAGAAACCTTTAAGAGCTGGGAGAGGGAAAGGGAGCCTTTAGCTCAAAACAAAAGGAAATAGTGCTTCTGCCAGCGGGAGGCTAACAAGTAAATGACAATTTCTGTATTTCTGGGGTCTGAGAACAGTCTCTGCAGGCAGTGTCAAGCCCTGTATCAGTTTCCTGTCCTGCCAGCCTTCCACAATAGCTCGTATCTGCCTGGGAGAATAAAACCTTCCTTCTCCAGAAAACCAGCTCAGCTAGCTCCCAGGCTTTATGTTCCCTGGCCTGGGCCACTGGGTGTGCTGCCCCTCCACAGCCCTGAGGCTGGCTGATGGCCTAAATAACAGGAAATTATAGCTGTGTTTAAACAATCAGGCACCCATAATGGCAAAGGCAGAGCATGGAGTACATGCCATGTGGACTCTGTTTAGCATTTAATGTTCTGCATTAATAGCCACTATACTGCAAAATGAGGTGAGGTCTGCGACAGATGGAAACATGACTTGAATTTGTGCTGTGCCTTACGACCAAGGATGGCTGCACTCAGACAAGCCATTTAGCATCAGAAACCAAGCCAGCTGCAGGGAGCTCTTTCTCTCAGCTTTCTAGGTAAGTCCTCTTGATTGACTGGGAGGAGAAGGGAAAAATCACTTCTGTGCAAATTAGGTCTATTAAAGCTGTCTCCACAAAGTCCAGAGGGAATCTTCTTCCACAGAAAAAAAAACAGAAAAAGAGGGCAAAAAGTAGCTGGCTCTCTCACAAGGTGGAGGAATCACAGAGAGTGTAATTCTGACATATGTGCCCTCCTGCACCCTATGGGCACATTACATATGAGCAAAAATATTATCAGGAATTGAATGTACTCAGTTGATACAACATGATACATCAAATGTACCCATTTGATAAAACAAGACCTTTTTCAGAAGCATAGAGGGAAGTCACTGCACCTGTGACATTCAAGACTTTCTTTGAAGAACCATAATTCAGAGTCATCCTGAGAAGTCTTCTTGCAGCATTTTTCTAATGACGTTTTTCTTCTACCTGCTCTCTTTAATTTTTTTTAAAATTTCTGAACGACCATATTTGTAACAGAAGAGAACAATCATAGAAGAAACAATGGGGTATGTCTGTCTCAATTACTGCTTATAATATGCTGTTCTAAATGCAGCTTGAGTTCTGTGAAAATGCATTGCTGTGATCAATGCTACTGGTTTCAAGGGAAGCATCAATTTTGCCTAATTCATGTAAGAATGAACCTCCTGTTGACTTCCAAGAGGACTGAAACTTTTTATACTCAGATCTCAGAGTAGAAAGAAAGTTAGAAAAAAAGCTTTCAGAGCCCTTACAGTCAAATTCATCAGTGAGCTAAGCAAGAGTTCCTCCTTTTTATGTCCCAACAAACATTCTTTCTTTTTACATGGTCTTACGTATTTCAAAATCGTTCTTTGATCATTCTTTGGTACAAATTACTCTCTTTCTTAATTACTGCAAGGCAGTGAATAAAAGAATAGCCCTTTCTGTGATAAGAACATCTAAAAATGTAGGAAGTGTTCTTTTTTTATGGAACTGACCTCTTGTTTAGTAAAAAAAAAGATCATTTATTATAAGTGATCCTCTGCCAACAGCCCCTATGTCTGTTACCAATTTCAAACACTTTATGTTTCCCCTCCAGAAAGGCTTTGTACTCTTGCCCACTCATTAGAAGATGGCTATTGTAAATAGCACTTCCAGCATTAATATTAAATACAGAAAGAAATATGTTGAAACCAGGTTATGGCTGTGAGGCAAACTGACACAAGCTAGGAAATTCATAAGCTAAATCCAGCCCTTAGCTAGGGCTGTTGTGAAAACAAATTCGTGGGAGTTAGCAAGGTGCCCAGGGTGAGTCCAGAGTATGTATTTCCTGGCTTTTGTCAGATGATGTCAAAACATCAACCTGACCTAAACATTAGATTTTTGCTGCATTGAAAGAGGGTGGTTCATGCAGGGAAGAGAGGAAGGCACACCTACCTTCCTTCCTGCCTATCCCAGGATTCAGGCAGGGATGGCACACAACCACAATGCCTGCCCTTGCCCCCAGGTACAGAGACTGTGAACCCACCAAGTTGGTGACCCACCAGCTCCCAGGAGGAGCACCTCACAGCACACACATTGAGGGGTGTTCCCTGGATAGTGAATAGTCTCATTTGTTTGGTTTGTCCCTGAAGAGAAATAAAAAATATCAAGATCTTTATCATAGGCATGCCAAAATTCTCTTTGTCTTCATCTCATGAGCATCACAAGCTCTTTTGAGTGGAAGGCAGGTATGCGGGCTGGGTTGAAGGACCATGCTGCAGTGTTTGCCCAAGGGAAAATGGACTTGACAGGCCAAAGGGTGTGAGGTTTTTATCTTCTTTTCTTCTTCATGTTAGAGGCAAGATTAATACACAGGAGTCATAGTTCCATGTTCAGACCTGGCGTTTATTAACTCTTATCTATATCACAGCTTCACAAGTCATGAACTCTAACTAGCAAGGTAGAAAATAGAGGTAAAATGGATGCCTCTAACTCTTTCCAAGGTTATGTAAACTAATCACCCAATAACGAGATGACACCTATATTATTTATATTTTTGACCCAAAAATAACCACCCAAGGTCTGCAACGTGGACCTTTTTCACCCATCTAGAAAAAAACACTCATGAAGAAGAAGGTGAAGAAGAAGGACCCAGGCAACTCCTAAAATCCTCCATATTTCTTCACATATTACTATATACTAAAATCTTAAATCTAAGTTTTTCACCCGGTGAGATCACATAATACTATTCAAACTAACACCCACAACACCAGTGCTATCACTCAATTTTGGAAGTCTGTTCCAGGGCCTCAAGTCAAATGTGGTGCTCGCTTGAGGGTCAGTACTTTATGGAACAGAAAGCCTGAGATTTTCAGCCTCCAGAGTTCCAACAAAAGGGTCTGCCAGGGCTGGCATGAGGCACACCAACCCCTTTAGACACCCTAGTGTATCACAAGTAACAAAATGCCCTGTTCTTCCCAAGCAGGAGACACTTGGTGTTGGGAAAGATGGGACAGGAAGGGCTTGTGCATATGATTGCCTGGTAAGAAATACTGGAGATGTAAAACCTGTGAGGGAAATAGAAATGAAGGGCAGCTTTGAGATGTCAGCATGGCAAGTAGGAAGACAGTGAATTGCTGGAAATAGGTTGAAGGACAGAAAACAAAAGGACCCAAGAATGTAGCCCCTCTCCACCCTGCCAAGGCATCAGGGTGGATAAGAAAAGTAGTCTTTAGAGTTTAGAATATAGGACGATATGGTAATATAGTTCTTACAGGCTGCATGCAAAGTTTGTAGGTTTTGTATCTCACGCCGGTTGATCACTGTAAATTAGAATATTCAACACAAAAGGAGATATAATGTATTGTAACAAGGTCCTCTCTCTCTTGCTCTTACCTCTCTCTTACCCCTTTTACCCCTCTTAGCTTTTTTACCTCCCTTATCTCATACCCTCTCTCTCTCTCCTTCTCTTTGGGGCTTCACTTCAGCCCAGGCTGGTGGCTGAAGGCAAAGCCCTTTTTACCCACGACCCTTGCAATAAAACCACGTGTTTCTAGAATATCTCAGGTCTGCAGAGTTCCTTCTCCCTGCCATCCACAGATGCTCTTACACTTGGGAACACAACCTCCCTCATGGTGGAGCACAGTTCTGCAGGTTGGCAGGAGCTCTGTGCATTCCTTTGGGCTCAGGAAGCCTGTCTCTAGCTGGGTTCACCCCACAAATGCTCCAGCAGTGTGACAGTAGCTCAAGGAGGCAGAAAAAGGGTGAGCAGCTTGATAAATACTCATTTAATCAAAAAAAGTTAAATTACTTTGATGAATATTGACTTGACAGTGTTGTAGATGGGTAATGCAATGGCTGGCTCTCGCAATTAGGGGATGAATATTACGTGTACATTAGGAGAAGTTTTATTGATGTGTAGTTATGTCACTGTGATCTGTGGTCTGGATGTCCTCTGTTCTCCCTACACGGAGAGGGACATCTCCCTGCACGGGGCCAAGGGATGTCCTTGGTCGTGGGGACACGAGGAGGGAGCGCTGTGCTGGGCCCCTTGCAGGGGACATTGGGGAGCAGGGCAGGCTGGGTACAGGGGGCGGGGCATAGCAACACCTGCCATCCAATCACGCTGCAAGGAGCCAATCTCCACCAATGGACGGCGAGGAGGAGTTGATTGGCAGGCTTTGGGCGGGTCCAGGGTCACCTGATGCAACACCAGGGGTATAAAAGGTGGAGCAGCCATTTTGTGGGTGAACACGTGGCAGTTTTAGTTCCGCGTTCCCTGTGCTGTGATTTTCCTCATTCAGTCATTTTGTTGTATATTGTAAAGGTTTAATAAACCTTTTGCATTTTAAAAGTGAGCATTGTTTCTCACAACAGTCAATATTATACCAGATTTTCCCAGTGGGCAAGAAGACAAACTGAAGGGGATGGGAACTTAACCTAGAAAGAGTTTTGTAGAAACAGAATTATTTTTTTTTGTTTTGTTCCCATATGAAAGTTATAGGTGTAAAATCAGTGGTCTCTGGTATTTTTTCTAGATCAAGGAGGTGACAGCTAATCTCTGCATTGCCCAGGAGAGGCGAGGCCTATATCCTTTGACCTATATCCTTTTCTTTTAAGCAACACATTTGGGAGAAAAAATTTCAGGATCATAAACCAGTATTTGATTTAAACTAGGTTAATTAAATGGCTTCAAACCTCATATAATTAAAAACACACTGTACATAGTTGTATTGATACTAATTCCCGTCAGTTCAAGTTAAATTGAAAAGAGGTTGAATCAAGCTGTGCTCAGGCTGTTGGTGCAGCTTTTTGGACCAGTTCAGCAAGCAAACACCAGCTCCTAACCCAGTGCAGATCTCATACAGCATACCCTGAGGTCACAATAAATATTTAATTATGTGACTTGTATTTTATCTGACTCAGGAGGCTGACAGAAGTACAGGTGGTCAGCTGAGCGCGAGCTGAGAGAAAACAGGTGAGTCAACCTCATGCTGAAGTGTTAGCTTATTATTTCATGATGCCCAGCCTTTGAAGGAATACTTATTTTATAACCCAGGAGAATAACGAGGAGACTGCTTATGGAATTAAAATTTCCCAGCTTCTAATTAGAAGGGGAATAATTGCAGTGTCATTTGTAGGGATCTTAGTAATTTATTTAATTTTCAAGACAAGTATATTTGTGCTGTATAATTTTCCTTCATATGGCCAACCAAAACAGGACACTTTTTTTTCATTCCTTGCACTGCATGTTTTCCTTCACTTTAACCCTCTATTGAATCCACCTAGGATTAAAAATAAAAATAATAACAAAAAAAAAAGACAAACACAAAAACCCCAAAACAACAACAGAAAACAACTACAAAAAACCACAAACAAAAACAAAACCAAAAAAATACAAAAAAAAAAAAAAAAAAAAAAAAAAAAAAAAAAAAAAAAAAAAAAAAAAAAACCAAAAAAACCCAAACAAAACACACACACACACAAAAAAGAAAGAAAAAAAGATTTTAAAAAAAAAACAACTAAACTTTGAAAGTGACAAAATGGAAAATTTAAGATGCTTCAGAATTTTGATTGAGTTTTCTTTCTCCTTACATAACCTGATAGTCTTTGAAGTAGTGCAAACTCTCTTCTTCAGCTGTCATTTACCCATTTCATTGGTGCTTTTCCACAAAAATAAAGAAATAAATAAACCAATGACTCCTTCAGAATTCCACTAAAACACTCTAACCATTTACCCATGGCCTGGAGCCTTTTTTTGGTATTTTAGGTAACAGAAAGAAAGTCCCCTGTACTTTGGGCTCGAAGTCTAAATTGGATACAATGTCATCTAAGTGCAGACTACATCAGATATGAGACATCAGTTAATTACGGAGTTATTTATTTAAATGCAAGTTTTTCATTGGCAACCTTCCACCGAAAGACCTCAAGAGGAACATGGAGGCAACAAGGGGAATTCCATTGTTCCCACCCTGCAACCTCTTCTCTCGAGCACAGGACCAACACCAAGAAAATAAACCAGTCACCAAATATAGCACAATAGGCTTTTTCCTCCTTAATTACCTCTGAAACTCCCGGCTGAGCGCACAGACTTCACACAGGATTTCTGTGCCATGTGTTATCGCCCGTTCAGCTGAGTGACCAACCTCAGGAAATAAAACTCTTCCTTGATGGAGCTGCTGACACAGCAGAGAGCATCCCCCCATAATGGTGTGGTTTCAGAGGGGCCGGTTCACCCTTATCCTCATCCCTATCCCCATCCCCATCCTCATCCCCATCCTCATCCCTATCCCCATCCCCATCCTCATCCCCATCCCCATTCTCCTTCCCAGACTTTGTGCAGGAACATCTCCGCCGGGGGAAATAAGGAATATAAGGGAATGTAATCCTCCCCTGTTTATTTTCCTCTTCCCACATCCACGCTGGCAATTTGGGGGGATGATTTGATATAAAGATGAGCAGGGAGAGCAGAGGCAGTTGCAGAACGGCGTGAAGGTAACCTTGAGCTGAGC
>VWZU01000798.1:393096-435796 GCA_013397095.1 Sterrhoptilus dennistouni
TCATCCCCATCCCCATCCCCATCCTCATCCTCATCCTCATCCCCATCCCCATCCCAACCCAGCCTCCAGAGGCGTTTCCCTCTTTGAAAGCCTCTTTTTGTGTCTCACACCCCCACTCCCGGCCAGGCTGTTTGCTGTTTCCTACATCAGACAGAATTTACCTTCATGTAATTATTTGTTCTGGGAGCTTTGATCTCCACTTCCCTGCAGTGCAGTCGCACTTTGAACTACAAGAAAGTGCCAATTTAAGGCTCTTGCTGAAAACATCATAATAGTTAATCCTAACAAAAAGGTGTTAATTGGTCTCCTGGTGGTTCTAAACCGCAGTCACAATAGGTTCTTATATTTGTTTACCACCGCTGTATTTCCTCCTCGTCCCAGTAAAAGTGCACTAGATCTGATAAATTTCTTAGGCAAGCTTATGGTTTCTCAGTTTACAAATTAGGGAAAAACCCAAGTACCTATTCTGTGTCAGAGGAGCAATTCTGGCCCAATCTGATGACACTACAGACTGGTAGCTTCAGAGTCAGCACTGGAGATTGCCTACTCAGACAAGAAGAAATAAAAATTTAAATAACTCTAAAACTCCTTCTGAAGCAAAACAAGGCCTCTGTATGAGATGAAAGCTGTTTCTTTGTATAATACGTTTTAACTTTTGGCCCTGATAGAGAAATCACAGAGTTGAGAAGGAATATATTTTGGAATCTATCTCGGAATCTATCTCATCCTGCTCAGCACAAAGAAAATGTTTAAAAAACTCAAATTAATGGAAGTGGCTCATCATTCTGGACTGCACTGATGGATTTTCAAAACATTTTTTCTTTTGCTTCTTGTCTTACACAAACAAGGCACTTACTTCTAATGTAACCACTGAATTTTGGTCTGATTCAGGTACATCACATCTGTCTCAAAAAAGAAAAAAAAAAAAGGTTACATATTTGAGTGAAGACACTGAAAGTGATCTTTTCAAGCCCTCTGGCTGTTTCTTCAGTGTTCTTGGTGCAATGACAAAAGAACCAGACAGAACAGCAACTTAAGTGCTTAGACTGCATATTTGTGGAGTGCACAGCAGTCTGCTGTTCATCAAAAGGTTACTCATAAGATAAACATGAAATGGTGCAGGACATCAGCATCCAGTCTTGCTATTCTGACCTCCTATGGCCATTTCAGCTGTCTCAATGAGGAGGAAACTGCCACCTCTTCCTCCCACTTTTTCATGGGGTATTCTCACAGGCAATCAAAAAAATTTTATTTATTTCTCCCTGGCCAGATCTTCCCACTGACCATCTCTCCCCAGGTGAGTTTTCCTCTCACCCTTTTCTTGTGATTACAGCACTTCACAGTCAAACACTTCAAAAGTCCTGCTGAAAACACCTGGAGTGCCAGCCCCTGGCTCAGTGAGGACAACTCTTGAACCCTGACTGGACTCCCAATTCCTCCTGGTGTCCTAAGAGCCTGTCCACTATCCCCAGCCCCTGTGGAGAGGGCTCTGTCCCCAAGAGCAGCCCTTCCTCCCCAGCCCAAGGCTGCCCTTCTTCTCTCCACCCTTTAGAAGCAAGATATCCCTGAATCCCTCAAATTATCTTGGTAGATGTCCCATGCTGTGCAATGCCTCCACAGTGCTCTCCTGCGTGGAAAATCTCACTAAGCCTGTGGATGAGCAGGAAAATTATACCATCATGATGTGCTTCGAAGTGCCTCACAAGCATGGGAATCCAGAAAGGGAATATTGTGAGAGAGGAAGCAGTGTCCAGCAAGCTTCATGGGAAGAGAATGATCTCTCTACAGGATCCTGGCTGAAGGAAAGAAAATATTTCTTTCTGCTATGCTGCAAGCAATGATTTCATATATCCAAACCAGGATCAGGTACTGACACTTTTCTATCAGTAAAGTGAGTTGTTAAACATATGCATGCACACTCAGTGGAAACAGATAACCCAAGGTTATAGTGAAATGGCAGCCCTGAAATGAAAACACCACTACAAAGGTTTATGTCAGAAAAACCTTTGTTTTTCTTTTAAATGTTTGTTTTGCATGACTTTCTAGAATCTCCTGAATACAATCCAGACCACTGCCAGCTGCAATCTACAGTCTGAGACACTGATAAATTTATTTTCCAAACTACCTGCAGTATTCTCATTTTGTCACAATGCCCCTTGTGAATGAGGGGAGGTGAAAAAATCTGTCTGATTTCTCAATGGTGTTACAATTTAGAGCCTTTGCATTTTAACCCTGGAGAAGATGACAATCACTTTGACCATGTTTTTGTCCTCACAGTTAGAGTTTGAATCTATGCCTTCTTTTTCTAGCTCCTACAAACTGCTTCGTTCTCAGCTACTTTTTCCATGGTTTTGTTTGTTTTTTTGTTTGGGATTTTTTAATCTAATCCCATTAGATAATTAAATATTACATGCAATTTTATTATGTGATTATTGTTGGATTGGGGTTTCTTTTTGTTTCAGGGGTTGCTTAGGGCTGGGGGTTTTTTTGTGTTTTAAAAGAAAACAGCAACAACAAAGCTTTTGGAATAGATTGGGCAATATCATCTCAGTAGTCCTGCTCCAAGGATATTTATAGCCCCGTCTTTCTAGGAAAACAAGGGGGTTTACAAGAGCAACTTGATACTACAAATCTAATCATAACCATAAATCACACTTGAAAGTTACATTTTAGGATTACGTAGGTTTAGCAATAAGTCTGGGCGGTAAAAAAAAAGGAAACTTCTTGCTATGACAGGTGACCAGCTGAAGTTTTAATACCTTTGTTTTCAAAGTGCAGTTCTTAGCTGGGAAAATGAGTCTCTACTGTGTCTTACATAAACATCCCCTTGCAAGTTACATGTCTGCAAAAAGTCAATCACAGCACTTTTTTTCTTATCTGGGTACTTCATGGTATGTGTTTGAAGCCCAGAGCTCATATTACAGCATGAAGATGCAAGGAGTGGAATTAAAACTTATATGGTTACCTGGAGTAGAATGAAAATGACTGAGACAAGTTTTTTGCAGTTTTAACTGTGTCAAAGTCAAAGTTAGCAAAGAATTTTAGTCGTGCCTGGGGCTTGGAATCAGGTGGTTTTCTTTGCTGAGGAAAAGGACTTTGGTAGTAAAGCTTCATCTTCAGCTTCTTTGATTGATTTACCCTAATTGACATAAAAAAAATCTGAGGGAACCATATGTTTTATACCTGCTGGCAGCCCTCATTAGGTTCATCCTGCCAGGATGTACACAAAGGTAGGAATTTGAGGATGAGGCAGGCAAAAAAGGCTCAAAGAGTGTAAACAGTGGTTTAGTGTCACTCACAAAGGTTCTGAGAAACAATCCTTGTTTGTGACCTGTTCAGAATCAAATGCACACTTGAGCCAAACCCTATTCTCACCTTTCTTTGCAGGACTTTCAGTCTTAACCAGCACTGTAAAAAAAAAAAAATTCCTTAGTTTGAATTGCTGATGTCTCCTAGGTCAATCTGGAACAAAATTCTGGAAGTCAGCAGTAAACAAAGGCATTACCAGTTGCAAAGCCACTGATAATGCATTCAGATTTCTTGCATTGCTGTTGCAGTATATGTCACTTAGACACCAAAGTGACAAGCATGGCAGATATCTCAGGACACTGAGATATCTGAATATTTGAATATATCTGGACATAACCCTCTGTGATCCCACTGTTCCATTCCTCAGCTGAAGAAGCAACTCAGTCTCTCAAGCCAGCCTTTCTCAGAAAGTACTAACATAATTAAAATTACAAAATATTAAAAAATGAACTAGTGTTGATCTTTTCAGAGAAGTATGTCCAGAAATCTGCAACTGAAAATCTGTAAGGACAGGCTGTCTCCTTTCAAGTGTCCTGTTACTTCCAGCTGCCATCATGGTAATTCAGCATTTCTGGTAAAAGAGAAGTGAAAATGATAGAGCTGTAAACTCGCTGTAATTCACACCATATGGTAAATTAAAATGAATCTTTAAAAATTAAATTATAATTGAATTAGTTCTGACTGGCATGCTTCATCCAATCTCTGAAAGTCTGTGGCTTGTGCCATGGCTATTAGTCTGCATATTGCTATTTCAGAATAAGGAAAACAACCTCTTTTGTTTTAAAGGCAGCATCCACTGCAAGGCTGGATACAGTCTGTATAGACAATGCTTGAAGAATTCCACAATTGAGGATAAATATTAGGCCACAAAGGGCACTATTTCCCAACACCTGATTCTTTCCATAAAATGTGCTTTTCTCTCCTTCCCTCCTGCATATCACAGTGTTCTCATATCCTTCATTACCACCTCCCCACGTTTTTTGCACATTTTACCTTCCCACTTTGTTGCAATGTCTTTGCTTCATTGAGTTTTCCTACACAACACCACAGATCTCAAATACAGACCACACTCAGGCTGCAGTTAATCTACCTCACCTACATTGCCACTTTAAGTATTCCAGGCTCCCCAAATTCCCTTAGCTAGACCACAACAAACCCCCTCAGTTCACCCCTATGTCCCCAGTCTCCTGCAGTCACTATCAGCCATTCCTCTCTCTCCTCTGCTCCCTACAGCATCCTCAACATCCCTCCACACTGTCTGACAACCTCAGCCTCAGCTGCATACTGGTATTTGCCAAGGAGCAGCCTGCACACACCACAGCTGGTGTGGAGCCACCCAGGCACTGCCTGGTATGCACATGGCAATAGGCCTGGCCACCCAGGAATCCAGGAATTCAGGGAATTGCACCAACAAGCTTGGCAGCTGACACCCCTCAGGGAGTCAGTGTGACAATGCTGCCTACCAGACACCTGGCAGATGCAACAAATGGACTCAAGGCTGGCATCCCAGACCTCTGCTCTTTCTGACAGGTCCCATTCAATGCACCAGGAGTTTTGCCAGCTGTTTGCACAAGAAGTGGGATTGGATCCTGAAGAACAGAATGGGCTCCATCCTCCCTTTCCTGTGATGTTACCTTTGCATAGCAAGTTTTTAACCCAACTGCCCCCTCACAGCTGGCACCTCCCAGCCCTGCTCAGGTGCACCAAGCACAGCCACAGAACTCCTTCTTCCATGTCTTTAGAGAAGTCTTCCTTGTCAGGATGCAAACAAAAGCCTGATCCTGGGGGTTGGGATGCAGAGTCCCTTGTCATTCTGAATGTGCTTCCACAAGACACTGTGCCCATCTACACACCTCTGCTATCTCTCTAACATCCAGAGTGCACAAGGATTTTGGGGACAGCAGCTGTCTTTTCACTCTATTCCTGTACAGCATCAAACACATCCTGATCTCCTGCCTAGGATCACAGGCACCAAAAGAAGGTCATTAGCAACCCAAAAAAGTCTTACCAGATATTTTGTTTACAAACAAAATGTTTACAAAATGGCTGCAATTAGAAAAGAGAGGCTTTGCCATCATAAGCTCAACTGAAAATTCGCTCTGTCTTTGGGAGAATTGTTTACAGTGAAGAAAGGCCATTTGGTGACATTGGGGGGTGAGCCCTTTTTCCAGCTGTTGACAAATAGTCTTGGTTCAAAGCTTCCATTAGAGCATGTGGAGAAGCCCTTTCATCCTCACAAAGGTGAATTCATGCTGCTCTTGCCAAAATGAGGTGGCTTCTTTTATTTCCTGTTACTTTTTTCCACACCTCTAAATGCCCAGGAGCAGTCTGCAGGCACATTCTAGAGGGAATATTTAATATTTTATTGCCAAGCAAGTACTAAAAAACTGGTTCCCATAGTCACTATCTGCAAAAGTTTTACCCACAGGGCTCACATAGAACAGAGAGCATGTCCCTTCCAACACCCACTGCTCCTGCTGAACACAATGGCAGGGAAACACACTGCTTCCAGAGAGGCTCATAAATCTCCTCGTTGATCCCTGACAGTTTTGCTTGCCTTGAAGAAGCAATACACATGCTTGAGATCAGCATCCTAAGCCTTATCAGACCTTTAGAAAGGTGCCAGCAGCATTACCTAAAAATAGCTAAGGTACCCATGAGAAAAGATTACCTGCCAAACTGTAAGCTGGAGAGCCCATTGCCCAATATACCTCTGATAGCTGAGGGGGAAGCAACACACACCTAAGAGGTTTGCATATGAATCCTGAAGAGGAGGTATTAAAAGTGAGTTCGTTGGGATAAATACTTTGTTACTGGGATAGCCATCAGTGCACAGCTCTCTTTAAACTTCTCATCTTTGAGGCTGCCTGTAACCCACCACATCTGCATTGGATCTTGCATCTTATCATGCAAATATTTTAGAATCAGGATGGTTGTCAGTATGGCACCTGCTTCACAGCAAGTCATATGTGTACTGATTAATGTGGCCTGATTGACAATAGAGACCACAACATCTCTCTGATTCCTCCTATCATGCCAATTCCATGAGTTCTTTCAATTTTTGTGCCTATGTACAGGCAAGACACCAAAAATGGCTTTACAATTAATCAAGTTATTCACAAGTCCTCCTTTTTTCCCCCCCCCACATAAATCCCAAGTCTTAGCCATGCCCAATAAACAGATATACTAACCAACATTCTGCCTTGCCACATTCTCCAAGGCCACATACATTTTGCTTTGTTTCTGTTGTACATTCAAAACATCTCTCTTATGTTGTGTGCATTTCCCAGGCAAATTTTTATGGCTCATGCAGTCATGTACACATGAGAATGGCTTTATTAGCAATGCTGAAGGATGCAGCTCACAACACATTTCCTAGTTGATGGCAAAGATGGTTTACCAGCTCCAGTTCCTCCATCCCAGGAGCTGCCCATTTCTTTGCTGTACCACAGCCTTGTATGCCCTTGGTAATGCTCTGCACCCCTGTCTGCAACCTGGTTTGCAGCATGTTCCAGGAGCATTTCTGTCACCACCACTGGAAGGGTGGTGACTGAAAAGGAGGGTGGGAAAGAATGACTGGATGAAGAGCTGAGGACAAAGAGAGATTTCCCAAGCTGACTTTGTTGTTGAAGAAAACATGGAATGACATCCCCAGATGGAAAAGATTTTTCTTATCTGTCCTCCTGCCAATTATCATCCCTCCCATATCCATAACATGAGCCAGCACAGCTACACAAACATGTAAGATATCACAGAATAATAAGTTCAGCTGCTGTGAGAGGCCTTAGATCAGATCAGTTGTTAGGAAATCTGTTTGGCAAGACGGGAAGATTATACATCTTCTCCAGAGTAACATTGCCAGGCATGTAATCTGAACACTGACTTTTTGAGACAAAGAGCTTTTACATCTACTTTCAAACTCCAAAGTCACACCCAGATGATACATCAGTGGTGTCCTGCACAAAGAAGTTGTACCAACACACCAAAACCCACTTAAGTGCTATCACCAGATTAATTCAGAATCAGCTAGTGGACACCTAAACCAGGTTGAAAAACAGGTACAGTGCCTCTGACCAGAATCACTACACATTCCTCATGCCCTGATGCTCCACATGAAAACCCATTTGATCATGCAGTTTATATACATAAGCCTCTCCAGTACATCCAGAAGACATTGGATCTCTTGCAGATATGTCGTGCAGTACATTTGGATATGGGTGAAATTCCCACTGCCTAAACACATTAAATTTACCAATTGCTTGCATTAACCAACTGCACAGTGTGTGTGCAATACCAATAGCAGATTCAGGTATCCCAGTGCCCCTCCCTGGAGCTATTACACAAAAATATGGATCACATGAAAATGCCACTGCCCCAGCTTTCTCCCAGCCCCACCCACTGCTAAAGAAAAAACAGCTGAAAGGCACAAACTGTTCAACTTCAGTGCAACCACCTGATGTGCTGCCTCTGTTTGACCACATATATTCACTCTTCTAGTCATGGGCAGGATATTCTAGTTGTTTGCAGGTGGCTTCATGCTTTCTAGAAGAGCAAACAATGCAAATTATGAACATGAGCCATCAAGATATTGTGGGGATTGCAGACTCTACATGAATTAGTATTGTTTTCTAAGTACTGTGATCTCTTGATCTGATTAGTGGAGAAAGCAAAACATGTAGGAAGAGAATAAAATGGATTTTGTCATCCTTCAGACAGAAATTATATAAGACAACAGTTATATTTTGATCAGCTACATTACCATTGACTAGATGGCTAGTTAATTCCAAGGAATCAGTGACAAAATTCTAATGGAACTCAGATGTAATCCAGTAATCAAAATTAGTTTGGTTTTCTTTAGACTCTGTTTTGTCCAAAAGTTATGTGATACAAAATATGGTGAGACAAACAATCTAAGGATAGGACAGAATAAAACAGAATAGCATTCTAAATTGAATAACTCTCAAAGATTTAGTGGTTTTCTGTGTGCACAACCTATGGATTACAGAACTTATATACATAAAAGACTTGTATATCAGAGAAACGGGACAAAATGATCATTAGGATAAACTTACCCTTCTTTTCCTTGCATAATAACCCATAACCCTGCCAAATCACATGTTTACTGGTGGATAATATGTAAGTACAAAAAGGCTGCATTGAAAAACCAAAACAAAACCCACAACAACAAAAAACACCATTCACAGTGTAAAAAATGCCCAGTGAGACTCTTCTATTGTGGCAGGAATTGATGGGAACATTTCAACAGATCTGTTAGACATCAAAAGGAGCTGAGGGAACACAGTGATATGAACATGAGAGCACAATTGTTATAAGCCTTTGGCTCTCAATTAGCTCTTTGTGGAACCAAGATTGTTATGGATTAATGAATGAGTCTGCCTGCTTGTACACAAACTGCACAAGTAAGAAGAAGAGTATCTCAAGATAGAGGACATTTACTAGATCAGTACAAGAAAGGAAGGTACTCACATTTCAATGATAAAACAGCAGGAGGCAGAATAGATGGAACAAATTCTTTCAAGAAAGTTTCAGGGAAAGCAATCATGTGGATAAAACAAATATTCAGGAAACAAACATGACAGTGAAGAGACGTGGCCAGAAAAGGAACAAAAGAACTGTGGAACCTAAGTTTTATATTAACTCATTCTAAATACAAGATAGCTAGTAGTCCTTTCCAAAGTAAGCAGTCCTTATACCAACAATGAATGGGCAAGATACAGTAAAATAAAAATAAATGGCAATGGAAAGACTAAAGAAAAAACCCTTGTCTGAAGGTAATGATTGCTGAGGAGAAAAGTCACTTGTAGGAAACATTTTAAAAGATCCCAGCAGTAGCTTTACAGTGCTCCATAAACAAGTAATTTCAAAGACCATCATAGGAAAAGGCTGAGGAAAAATGGAGAGCAAAATGCATTAAAAAAACCCCAAACAAACCAACAACCCAAACAGTAAAACTCTGCCATACCTTTTTAAGATACTTTGAAATCATGAAGTGTTCTACCACAAGAAAAAAATCAGATGGTCAGTGTGATTACCACCAAATAACAAGAGATATTTAATAATTTGCTTCAGTAAGCTTGTGAACTTATTTTGGGGCAAATTTTGGAAGTATAAATACTGTTCAATGAAATGTCAAACGACTAGCCCAAACTGCAATAATATTGACCCTGCATATGAGAAAACCCTACCTCTAGTGTCCTCTGCATTTGTATGCCTATTTAAAGAGGTATTTCCTTCTCCCAGGGAAGCCAGATGTCTACTAATATGGGCATGAAAACATTCATAAACACTTCTTATATAGCCCAGAAGAGAAGAAAGCCCAGTCTGGGCATACTTTGAGTCACCAGAAATCAGAGGACAAGCAGAGAGTCATCATGTGGGTTGTGGGATATTTCTTCCCAGGATTATCTTGAGCTGCAGCAATTAAGAGTTCAACTGAGCTCAGGAAAAAAAAAATCATACTCTGCAATTTTGATTGACATTTTCTCACTGTGTCATCTGGTGACTACATATTTATGTGTCTCCTTCTAGTTTTGTTCTCACCTTGCACTAGTGAAATCTGGTAGGGTGGCTCTACTACACTCACCCCACAGCCCCTCCTGTCCATTTTTCAGTGGGAAAAAAGACATCAGCCAAGACAAACCTCATGTGATCACTCACTTCTGCACCCCTGGATCTGAGAGAAAAGAAGCCTTACTAGCAGGATGAGTTCTCAGAAATTGAGATTGTTTCCTGCTGCTTCCTACAAGTAAAAATTCATCTGAACTTTCTCCCAAATGATGCACAAACAAATGGGAAGAGAATAAGCAAAATCAATCTATCTATCTATCTATCTATCTATCTATCTATCTATCTATCTATCTATCTATCTATCCAGCAATCTACAAGTTCCTCCAGACACAGTTTTCTCCTTTAAATGTAGGATGACCTCAGGGCATCAGTTACAATGAGGTAATTGCCATCAGAGGTTTCACCAAATTTTCACTGGGAACAAGCAGGGTACCTCTACCATACACAAAAAAAAGGTGGGTCCCTGTGCTGGAATTGCTTTAATTCTTTAGTTTCCATTTCCTCTTGTTGCTTATGGAGGGCAGAAGGGCACTTGCCTGGGTTTGGCCTGTGTAAATATTGACCCTGTATTCATTTTATTTTTAAACATATAGCTAAAAAAAAAAAGAAAAAAGGCTTAAGATGATTGATATGACGACAGTGCTGGAAAAAGTCATGTTACTACTTTAGCCATAACAGATTTCACTTAGTGCTGTTCTGTAGGAAATTAAATCAAATACAGTAGCAGAGCAATCTGTCAAAGAAAACTGGTTTCACTGACCAGCAATATCCACTTGAAAGTACATAACTCACAGGCATATGAAACAAATTACGTTTTCATTTCTTTAATTTCTCATGTCTTAAGAAAATGCAACCTAATTCATAATTTGCAATATACGAACCAGAAAAACTGTAAGAGGCAATGTGTATGTGGGTTAGTCTGTTCATTTAAAATTGTTCAGCAACTTTACCTTCTTCCCCAAGGCTCAGCCACATTTGTTCTAGTAAGAATTACATGATGTCAAATTGTTACAGATTTAAAGAATGTGCAGGAGAATAACTGATGAAAAAATTGGTCATTGCACTTCTGCAATCCACCAATAATAACAATTCACTGCCTTTGCCACTAAAAGTAAATTTTCAGAGTGACATTAAACTACTCTAGGCAATTTGGAAGAAGGGCAGGCTGTGTAAAATACCAGCTTTTCACAAGAACAACAGAAATAATTGGTCATTCAAAGTCACTTCTGCTGACTCTACAGTGTAAGTCTTGCAGGAGAGTCTGTCAGTAAGTAATTTGGCTTGAATTTCTCAAGTTTACCCATGCAAAATAAAACAGTTCAGAAATAGACCTCCTGCCTGCCAATGTTGATTACTCAATGCTATGAGGAAAATTATGCTATTCTGTTTTGGGTTTTTGGTTTTGGGGGTTTTTTTCTTCATTAGAAAAGAGGAAGCTAAATTTTTTTTTATGTCTTCAGGGTGTTAGGCTTTTATTGTATTTCCTGTTGGTTTCAATGGCAATGGTTAGGATGGACTAAAACTTCAATTCTCCCTGAGTCCTCACTCAAATTTTATCACTTGTAAAGAGGCAGAAAAATCACAAAAAAAGATTACCCAACAAGTTGAACCCAAGTGGTTCAATAGTGGTTTATATTAGTGGGCAGGACTGTGCAATCTGGTACCCTTTGGCAAGAAGATGGCTGGAAAGGCAAGAACAGTAATGTCCTTAACCATTGCAGACAGAGCAGGCAGGAACCATGGATCAGAAACCTTAGCAAGTAATTTCCTTTTCTGCTTTCCATATCACCTCCTTCCATGCAATTCTTTTCCCAGTCTTGTTTGGACCTGAAGCGGCAAACACAGTTTGTGGGACTTAAGTTGGTATTAAATTCCTAACCTTGTCCTGATAAACCTGGTCATGATATCCAAGCAGCAACTCTTCCAAACTTGTTTTAACCTCTCCTCTGCCCCTCTGCTTTCTCTAGGCCTGCATTGCTCTGACAAGCCATCCATGCAGTGTGAACATGTACATCACATGTAAGACTTCTAATGCAAGAATGTGCCTTTATGATGTTTTTTCTTGTACTGATAATGTGTTTTCATCATGACACTCTGCCTGTCACTTTCTGTTAAACCTCAGTATTACATTTCAGCAGCAAGGAAGAAGTCTTCTCAACAGCAAAAGTATTTTATCAAGAAGAGAAATGTGCAGAAACACATCAAGAATACCTTTGACTAGAACATGTCCCATTACACTACTGTACCATATTATTTGAAATCAGGAAAATCGTTGCATTTGTGGACTGTTTATGGTTGATATATATAAACTATAGACTATAAAACCAGACGGTTTTTATATACCATATATTAACTGCAGGCCCACCAATCATGGTTCACAATGTCACTCTAAAGCCAGCTAGAAATTAAAGACATTTAGATCCATGCAGTTGCATGATTAGCATTATATCACTTTTCAGTTTTGCGCTCCAAACTGTTTTTCTACTGCTGAACGCACATCAGAATTTAGCACAAGTTAGGAAAAAAAAAAAAAAAAGGCGCGCTAAATGGGGATGGAAAAGGGGATACATCTTTACTTGTTGTGTCCTTTACTTATATAAAATGTAGCACAAAAGTATTATAGAGGAAAATAGGTACTCGAATTTATCAGAAAAGTAGCCTAACACAGTAAAATGATGTTGCTATAATTTCACATGAATTCTTTGTTCCAAAACCTTTGATTTGTTGCTATAACACTCAGCATATGTCATCAGGCCAATGAAATGTCTTACCTGAATCACTGGGGAAGGAACCAAGCTCTGAGGTGAGAAACAGTGTGGTGGTCCAGCAGTGAAAACAGGCAGCAACACAAGCAGATGTGCCTCCGAACTTGCAAGAGAAATCCAAATTTCCCAGTCCTTGTGTGTTCCCACTTATTAAAGAGCCGTGCAAATCATTTGCCCAGACTGTGATGGATGTTGTGCTTCATATTTACTTATTATTGATGGGTACTGTTCTCTTAGCCAGGCAGATCACACTTCTGCACTGCCTTTGTATCAAAGGTGCTAATGGTCTTCTTTGACACAGTACCACCACACCCAAGAGCATGAGGAAAAAAACTTATCTGATGATCTGATGGGAAGAGCAAAGGAGATGATCAAGACAGCTCTCCTGTACAAAGTTCCCTGCCACCAGAGTGGGAAAGGTGCTTCTGACTCTGTCATGATTGCATGTGAGAGCTGTGGTGGAACAAGCCCAGAGCTGGGCACAGCATGCAAATTCTATATCCTGGGGAACTGAACAGTTCTGAAAAATGCTTTCTTTTTAAATCTGAATGAATGCTTGATGAAAGGCTAAAGATGCACACACACACTGTCAGTGACGCTCCTCATGGTGCTCACTGGCTGGGAAGCCCAGACTGCAGCTCAGGGCCTGATGGTGAGAGACCCTACCCCAGGGCTGCTGTCTGACTTATATGTGCTTATCTTCTCTCTCCTCATTGCCTCTCAATGGGGACTATGCAAAGAAGGTTCATCATATGTTCTTAGCCTCTCTCCATAGGCATCTAGATCCAACCTGACAAAAATTAGGATCTTTGGTCTGACCCAGTAGAGTCAGAAGTATGTGCTCCTCCATTTCTTCCTCTCCCTTTTCTCTGGCACCCACTGATGAAGTTCCAATCCTCTGTGAGAAGCCTTTGTCTTCAACAGAGTTGTTATGTTTCTCAAGAAAGATTCCTTTTCAATAAATCAGAATTTTGTAATAATGTTTCTCATTACAGAAGAATTTTCCAGCTCAATCTTTTAAAGAATTTTTTCTCACAAAGGAGATAAGCAGAAGTTTATCCTTACATTTGGCTGATACCATTGAGCTTGTCATGCAAATACAGTCTCCTTGACTGTTTGTGCAAGTCTTTGGAGTTTAAGTCCTGGCTTTTTCCTATGTGGTAGCAGTTTGTCTCAGGCAGCAGTGTTCCTGGCATCCCACCAAAGTCCATGGAAAAGTTGTGATGTGTCTCAGGAGGCTCTGGTTTAGACTCTATCTGCATAAACAGAAGGCTAGGCCAGTGCAAGATATACCTATCTCCATTTTAAAAATCATATTAGCATATTACCACTCAATACCAAGTGATACCTTGAGATTATCCTACTCTGACAGTTGTGTGACTCTCTTGGAGAGATCCAGATTATTTCAAGAGCGTTCCAAAAAGATCCAGTCCTTGATACTACCCTGAAAACGAAACAGCTTTGCTCCTCCATGAAACTTAATATCATGTCCTGTGTACCCATAAGGAGGTGGTGTATAGGGATGGAAAGTGTCCTGTCATGCTTCAGTCCTGGAGCTGGCCCGAAAATTGCAACCATAAGTCTGGACAGACTGCTGCCCACACCAGCGTGCTCCAGCATGCCCATGGTTCAGCACAGGAAGGAAACACAGCACTGAGCTGTCATAGATGAGACTGCTCCAGGAATTTCGTGGATCAGAAAAGAGCTACAGATGTTTTAGGATCATTGGCCTTGAAACACTCCATAGGAACAGGTTTTTAGTGACCCAGATAGCCAAACTTGAATAGATCAATTAATTGTTCTTACAACATTCTCCAGTGACCCACAAACCAGAACTGCAGCTGTAGAAACATGGTCTGCTGGAGCCTTGGGATGAGCAAGGCCCCAGATAGCCACAGCAGGCAGTTTTGCAGGATGTGGGAATAGTCATTCTGACCCCAGGCTCCTGACAGCTCTAGTGAACCCAGCTGCCATCAGGAATGACTGTGCTGAAGGCAGTAACTACACTGAATATTCCTCCTGCCAGAGCAGCACTGAGCAGAGTCCCACAGTGCACTCAGACCTGCAGGGGCTGGCCAGTGCTCAGGGATTCCCACAGTCTCTTTAAATGGCAAAAAATAACTTTTCCTAACCTTCCATAGCTCTGCTCAATACATGTTACAATTATCTCAGAGTACAAAGATGAAAGGGAAGTAAATTTTTATAGTGCAAATAGGATTCAACTTTCTCAGTTTTAAGGCAGGCTTCATGGATACAGGTATGACAGCACAGTCTTTTTCACATATTTATATTTAAAAAGAAGGAGGCCTTACAGAACAGCCACAAAAGGAGTGTAGGTCAGCAGTTGATCTGTTCTGAAACTACAGCCCTAATTCTGGAATGCTATTCCCTCTGCACCAATGCTGCTGCAGGCACTTACAAAGTACCCGTGATCCACCTGAGTGCACACAAGTGATTTGGCCCTCTGTGCTCTGCAGAACATTCTTCAGCTGCCACCCAGCAAGGTTCCAGCCTCAGTGCCTGATAGGATTGGGTTTTGAGAGAGGTTTCTGATGACACTTTCATACTCCATACTTTTGCTTGGGAGCAGTCAATGTAGACTGGTGTTGCCATTTCTGTGGGGTCTTCCCTTCTCTCTGAGACAGGAGGGACACCATTACCCTGCAAATGACAATGGTTTCTGCAACTGATAGTGAAGGGAAAGCAGAATAAAAGAACATGACTCTGCATTACAGTATTTCCCCATTCAGCATGGGTGTATGTGTATGTGAATCTGTGTGCACGTGTTCAAAGACTGAATAAGAGACAAGTCTCAAAGAGGTCAACTCCTGGTTTCAGCCTCTGCAACAACCCCTGATTTTCATTCTCCTAGGTGGAGTGGATCTTATTTGCTTTCAAGATGATTTTCAGGTGGGGAGAAACAACAAAAAAGGGGGGAAATGGCCTTTCTCTCCACATACAGTGGCTGCATGTTGGTGGCATTGAACAAAATTAGAGTTTTACCCCTCAATCCCTCAAAGCCAACATATCTTGAAGTTGTCTTCAAAACAGTCCTGAGACAATTTATAACATTTGGAAGCTTGCAAAATAGGCATTAATAGAAAAGTTAGGAGAATAGACAGTTGATTTTAGCATAATTAGGCAAGCCACTCTTAGAAAGGAAAAGACATAACAACTGAAAAGGAAGTAATGGAGTTTACAGTGGAGAACACAGCAGAGTGGGAGAGAAGCTACTCTGAGACCAGTGAATTGACTGGCCTCATCCAGATAAAACACAAGAGGAATCTGCATCCCTGTTTTTCCTGGAAAGGCATGGTTAGGTGAGATCAAGGTATGAGTTGTTCTCAGGCAGAAGACTGGATCCCAAGCTACACAACTGCCTTGAGTTTGCTGTGTAGCACCAGCTACCCAACCCTGGATGCCCCAAATTTTCCCCCTTGCACATGGTTGCAAGTTGCTTTTGCAATATCAGTGACCTGAATATATGAGAGCAAAACTCTCAGAGAGAATTAGATTCAAGAGGCTTGAAGCTTCCCAGGAATCTAAAAGAACTGGCATTTCGGTCTTCATGGCCCACTAGAGCCAGTTAAAAGGTCAGAAATAAAAGGTTATTGACCTGTAGATTTTCTTGAGACTCAGGGGGCACCATGACTTCAGCCCTTGAGTTCTTCTCACAAAACAGGGATCATAAAGGTTTTGCAGGTCACTGACCCCACAGCATTTGAAATCAGGAAAATAACTGGTAAATTTACTCTGCATTTTATATTATTGCAATTGAGTTTAAATAAATTTCTAAGCAATATCACTAACTTTTTACGAAGGGCACAAATAATCCTGCTGCAAGAAATACTGAAAAGCATTCTTTAGCCTAAATTATACAGGCAGTCAAATTAGAGATTATAAGGTCCTATCTGACCTTACAACCCATGAATCTATAGCAAAACAGCAAAATTGAGTCCCTCTATGTCTGATTTTAGTTTTTCTTGTATTTCTTAAATTATATTTCTCATGATCTTCCTAAAATCTGTGCAGCTACCACTTCTTCAAATACATCCGTGCAACAAACTGTATTATTATATATTATGCACAAAGAGGGTTTGTTCTTGACATGTTGCCAAGAAAGCTTGAGAACACCACTTTGATCATGAAAGACAAGTGGTTCCAGTTATTTGAAACTCTATTTGACAGGATGGAAGTAAGATAGGAAGTGAAATGTTAAACTCAAACGTAAAGATCAATGCTTGAGAAACATATAAACAAAACAGAACAGAAGAAGTGGATTTTCAAAAGGCAGTGCAAATGGAAGGAATGACTCTGGTATATATTTTACCAAATACCCCTTTAAAAGCACTGCCCTCATGCAAGTGAACTCTTGATTGTTGCTGTGCTCAGGGCACTCTCACTAATTCTAGAAAGCCTCTGGCTCGCAGCAGCAGCAGCAGATTGCTGGTGCTTAACAGTGTTAATCGGCATCAAAATGCTGTTGCAGCTTTGTGAGCACCTTTTCACCCACATTCTTCCCTCACAGCCACTAAATCCTTGAAGTCAATAGAATTAGTCCTGATCCAGGCTGGTGGAAATGAGAGCAGAATAAGCACCTTGTCGCTTCAACTGATAATCCTTGTAATAGTCTTCCTCCAAAGGAAAGCAAAAGCCACCGCCTGAAGAGGTTACCACAGCTTTCAGCTAGACTGAATATTTTACACACAAATGAAAGCCTTGGAGAAATTACATCAGAAGTGGATGTTTATTTTAGTTTGGTTCTTCTGACATTACTGAGCAACTCTTGTTTTGCCTCAGGCCAAAAGCATATTATATAGATGAAAGACCAATAGCTTATCTAGCCAGCCTGATCACAATTAGGATAGGAGTAAGCAAGAGCAAATTTGTAAGATGGAAATAGTTGCAGTATTTTAAAGAATTCAAAGAGCTGAGGAATTCTTTGTGCTTTCCTTTGTATGGAGTAAATGCTTAAAGACCACTGGCAGCCAGTCTACTAAATGAGACAGAGCAGGCATTGTGGTGGCTGCTGTTTTTGTGATCTTGTCAAAGTCAGCTGGGTTAATAGCCCCAGAATCTTTCCACTAGTCAGGAGAGAATGTATCTGAAGCACTAACCACTACTAAGGACCATTGAACAGGAGACAGAAATGCAGCACAGCACAGCACAGCTGCCACAGGCATTAGCATTTTCTGGACTCTGCTTTGTACTCCAGTGGATGATCCTGTGGAGAAGGACACATAACATGTAGCCATTGGATAGGAATCTAGTAGTCAACTTTTTCCCACAGTAATGACCTCTTTATGGATGTTTCCATCTCACAATATCACTGGGCAAATGAAAACTGGTTCATCCATCTGTCATCAAAGGGCACACAATTTCAAACGAGCTCACCCTGACCATGGAGGAGGAGCAGGCGTGGGAACCTACAGATCAGATGATGTGCAGTAACCTGTTATCTTCAGTGACTTCTTCACATATTCACTGTTTGAGAACTCTCATGCAGTTCTGCTGTGTTAACACCACACTACTGGGAAATCAATATTCAGTTTACATATGAGAAACAAGAATTCAGTGAATTCTAACTAGAGATTTATGATCCCAGAGACTAAGCCACTAACCCTCCTGGCTCCTGCTATTGTTTCATCCAAAAAATCAGTTTCAGCTGTTAGCCTTTTTCTTCCTCTAGTGAAAACTCGATCATAATTCCCTTGAGACTAAAGTGTGCATGAATATTTGCTGTATGAATTATGGAATAATATATTAGGACCTCAAGGGCTTGTTGAAGAGATCTGTGAGATAAAATCAGTGACAGACATCAGTGCCAATACCTGGCTGGTAGGCCAAATAAGAGGCTGATGTATCCACTGATCTGCTTTCAGTCTATTTGATTCTGAGCAGATCTTGGAGAAAGAAGGAAAATAGAACATTCCCATCATATTCTCCCATAAGGAGGAATAAAAGAACCAGAAATGCATCAGCAGGCATTACAATAAGCACTTAAGAATCAGCAGGGATAGTCTGATGTCTGTAATTTCTCCAGAGCACTATAACCGCAGAGCCCCCAAAATGTATCTCCACTTGATCTTTCCACTGTTTTCTTATTCTCTGACATCTGAAAACACTTCTTGTTTTCTTGTTTCTTATGCTGGACATCTTGTTCTGGGCGTAGGTTGAAACATCTGCACGCTGTGAGGTGAGATATACTGACATATGGTATTACAACAATAACAGATTACATTTTGCTTTTGTTATATTTAATAATAGATAGAGATACTGCAACCATTAACTCCAGCAGGCCTGGATCTTTTCTGTTTGTTCTCCACCTAGTAATGAATGCCTCTACTCTGTTCCCTTCCCTGTCTGTAATTGTTCCCAATGAATAGCCATTGATCCTCTCTATCCTTTCCTTCTATAATTTGGCCATTACTAAGAGCTGAAAGCCTTCTCCTCCACAGCTCATTCTTTACAAGCTGTTTTGAAATTACACCCAAAAGCAGAGCTGACTGACACACACCCTGAAGCAACACAGAAATAAAGAGCAGGAGAGCATTCTCCTGCAGAAAGAGCCACAGGATCTCATTGTATTCTTCCACAGCTGTTTCAGCCAAACTTTTTTTCCCACTCCCTTAGTTCTTCTCAATCCCATGCTTGTAGGGCTGGGAATTTGGGCACTGCTGCTGCTGACTCTGTGTTTGGACTAAACCCAGGCACCAACGCTGCTCAGTAATTCTTGGATCAGAGGTGAAGGTTCATCTTAGAACGCTGGGGTGGTGACTGAAGCAATAGGGGTATTTTCACACAGATTAATCCAGCAACACTAGTATAGAACTATTTAAACAGTTCTCTGAATTGCAGTAACTGGTCAAACCTGTTCTAACAACACCTTCTGGCATTGAGAGCAAGCAGCTCCAGTGAAGCTGCTGCTGGAGGGGAGCTGATGTTTCAAATGGAAGTATTTTTCATTAGTTTGGACTTTCTTCAGGCAACAGTAAATGATTTTTGGGACAGAGCAAAGTCTTTCAGCTATCTCCCTAAATCAATCACCATTCTTAGTCTGCAGCATTCAGTATTTTTTTTTCCCACCTTAGCAAAACATATCACTGTAGGCAGATTGTGTATTCCCACCGTGCAGTTTAACACAAGCTGTTAATGACTTGTGACTTCCTTATCCAGTCACAGAAAATACTCGTTTCATACTAAGCAGGTGTGATAAATCTGGTATAAAAATTCGTAAATAAAATAATAATCAAATGTATAATATAATGGTGTTAATAAACTGTAAAAACCTAGCAGCTAGAAATCTGTCCCTAGCCAAGTCTCCGCGGCTCCAGCTGTGAAACAAAAAAGTAGGACAAGGACCATCAGACCAAACAAAGACACTAGCCAGCCCCGATAAGAATCACATCCCGTCCGATGCAAGGAGAATTCCTTCTTGAACGGTGAAGCAGAATTCCCCGACGACGAAAATTCCCCGGCACAATATGCATACCAGAATCAACATAAGACTGGCTGGCTCAATTCGCATAAGAGAAAGACCTTCCCGGAACGGAACGGATCCACGGGACTCGACAAATCCGGGAAGGCCATCTAGAAGAAATTTGGACTATTTGGTCCATCCTGGACACCTGTACTGCCTCAGGACAAAAAAAAACCCTATAAAGCAGCGAACTGAGAATCGTTCGGGGTGGATTTGGGTGACCTGTACCTTGGTGTGCAGACCCCTCATCCACCCGGCGTGGCGCTGCAAATATCCTATTTTGTGGTTTTCTCTTTTTATTGATGATTGGGATCGTTTTATTAATAAATTGTTTCTTTGTTAATCCGATTTTTGCCGTTGCGTCACTTACTGTCATAAACAAAATTTAAACCAGATGATTCTGAAAAGGACGGGCATTAAGAAAAGTTAAATTAACATAATTTTATATACTTAAGTAGAGGGGACAAAGCATGGAAGGAAAACAGCAACACATTGAGAGCCCTCAGTGAATACTTGGAAGAATCACGTTCAAGAAATGACTGGATGTGGCACTTACTGTCATAATCTAGTTGACAAGCTTGGACTCAATGATCTCAGAGGTCTTTACTAACAAAAATGTTTCTGTAATTCTGTTGGACAGGAAAAACAGCTCAAGGTAGGACTTCTAGAAGAATGTCACTAAGAAAGTTCTCCAAAGTACTTATAAACCTTGACTTAGAGAATTCATTTAATGTAACAATGCTCTTGGTCAACTTCTGACTTGTTCAATTGGGCTGTCAAGACACACTGTGAGACATATAGTCACATGACAAGAAATCAGCTGTGAGAATTCCACTTTAAATTTCATGAGCTGTCATGTGAATCCAATTCTCCTGCCTTTCCAGTTCAAACAACGGAACTACACAAACATATGGATTTAAACAAGCCCTCCCTTTATGTAATAGCAATGCTGGTTGGAGTGGAGGGATGATGCAAATGAAAGCTTTTTGTAACACTTTACGAGAAGCTCACTTCACTTGAACAGGGACCAAACTGGTATTTGCAATCAATCTGGTTCCAGTAATTAGAGGGATCTTCTAAATCTACTCCTTAGTGGCAAGAGACTCTGTTTACTGGTTAATTAAAGACTCTTTCTTAAGCTCTTTCAGAAGAGACATTAAAAAAAATAAAAGAGGGAATGAGAGTGAGAATGCAGGGCTGAAAATACTGGTTAGGCTCTAACCAGAAGAAGGGATTTTCCATTTATCCACTAGCTCATGTGCACCTCTGTTTCGAAATTTCTTGTTTCCTTTGATAGAGCTGAAGGTGGAAAGGAAGGTGCACGTGTCCTGATGTCCTGAAGCTTCATGGACACCACTGACCTTATCAGAGCCCTGTGCCCCAGCAGTGGAGGCACAGCTGGGCTCTCTCTCACATGTGCTGGCTGCATGGCAGGTCACCCTGCCTCCAAGGCTGCAGGGGACCCCCCAGGTACTCACTCTTTGGCAGGGACTCTGCTGGAAAGGTGGAAGGGCAGCAAGGGACAGAGTAGCATAGGTGCAATATTAGCACAGCTTTGTGACTGATTAGGGGAAAAGTATATATGTGATATCTTTACATGTCAAGATATTTCACTTTAAACAAGTTTTCTTGCGTTTTGTTACAGCCATCCAGCTCATTATTTTTCAGAGTAAGGTGGTCCAAAATCTGCACGCTATTTAAGGCTCCAGAAAATCTGAACTTGTTTTTGTCCCACACCACAAACTTCTTTTTTAACTCCTTGTTATCACAGCACAAAACAGTAAAAATTACAATTTACATGGTTACTGTGACTCCTCCTACTCAAGTGATTGCTCAGTAAAATCACCTACACAAGATTCTCTGTCCTTCTTTGCCAATGCATAGCAGAGAGCCTTCCATTATGGACTTGTAAGAAGAGATATATCAGAAACCATCTGGTTTCTGAGATCTGTGTCAGTGGACACAAAACAGATCTATCATCTAGGGGAGTACACTTGGGCTGTTCTTAGATCCTAGAGTTAAACTGCAAAATCAGACTTCCCAAAGGCAAGGTTTTAAACGCATTTTGATAAGACATCCTATCATTTATGGGAAGTTCTTTCAGATGTGCTAAATTGTGTGCTGGGTGTCATTCAGTCAGGCAGAACTGTCTTCCTGCTCCAAACCAACAAGTAACACTGGGCTCAGGTTGGTACTCTCAGCAAGTTGCTAGTACTTCAGCTAACACAGTCTGGCCCTCTACAAGGCTTAATTCCTCAGATTTAGAATAATGTTTTCTATCCCCACACAACTTTCTGTCAGTCCAGGCCATGAACAGAAAAAATGGTCTAGCCACAGAATACAATACTAACTTTAAATTATGTCCAAGTTGCTTTTTTAAAAAATGGTGCGGCACTCTTCCTCTTAAATGTAACACTCTGAACATTTGTAGTAATTTGCTGCATAATAAAATATTTATTCTGATAATATTTCTCTAGCTCACAGCCTGGATATGAAAGATTTATTCAAGTCCAGTGCAGACGCCTCTTCTGCCGAGTTCAACTTCTTACTCCATCCTTACCAGCATACAAATGAGTGAATTCAAGCAGTGTGCTGAGCACACATGGGTGCTGCAAAGGACAGCGGAGTATGAGGGCAAGGGTGTTTTATATGTTTACACCTGTATTTATATGTGTACATACACACAGGCTGGTAAGTTTTGATTCAGAGAAGTCAACTGAACATGAGCAAAAGTGCAATTTACTGGGTCTTTGATTCGGAGGAAGTTAATTTCAGGTTTTGCTAAAGAGCCTGTTCTTACTTATTCCCTCTTGCATAACATCTCTCCCTTCCCAGGAAAGTCCCATTTCCTGCCTGTGTAATCCTAACCTTCCTGTGGAAGGGCTTGGGAAGCAGACTCTAGCCAGTCACCCATGGTGCTCAGTGAGCTGACAGAACACCACAGAGCATCATGCAGGAATCACACACCACAATGCAACAACTCTATGAAGAAAGCCTTCAACTACTCTAATAGCTGCAATACCATGCACAGATAGGTGTGAAAACAGGATAAAATCTGATACAAAAGTATCTTAACTGCTTGTATTTCGTCCCAAATCAGCTTTTTTGACATGGTAAAATCTGGCTGAGTATTTTGGAATAGAGGCTGCATAAAAGACCTCAGGAGACAAGTTGTATGGTGGTGCTCCTTATACTGGTTGTGTTCACAAGTCCTGAATTCAGCTGAAAACTATACTCCTGGTCTTCTGAGGACTATGGCCTTGTATCCAGTTCTTGCTACCTCATAGTGATTTGCTTTTCCAGCAGGAGTAGTCTCCTACCTCTGCTCCCTGGTCTCTGTATTGTTGCCACTGTTGGGAAGTTTCTTCCTCCACCAGTTAGGTTTGCTTTTGCAAAGCTCTACCTCAGTTTCTTCTGTCCTTTCACAAATCTCCTCTAAGTAATTCTGCTTATTTAATCATCCCTTTGGACTCTTTCCTCATTCATAGGAGGGAAGTGTGACAGACAAATAAATCTTCAGCTGTCGTCACTTCTCCCCTGGCAAGGAGAGGAACTGACAACCAAGGCTTTTCCCATGGCAGAGCAAAGCAGAACCCATGGGCTACACGCTTGCCAGTAAACTAAACCACTAATCTGTTGTGCTTAATTTTACAACAGGTCTAGGCATACTTTCTTCCTGGGCAAATTTATATTCTCCCAAATTTACTAACTTAGGGATATTACTGATCGAGTAGTAGATTCTGTTCTTGAAACAGGATGTTTTTACCTCTTCCTTGCATACTTTTCAACTGGAGTGATCTGTCTCAATTCACTGATCAAAACCTGATCACAAACATGCAAAAGGCAAAACCTGCTGTGGTTGAAGTCAGCAAAGTGCAATGCCATGCAGCTTGTTCTGTTTGTGTAAGTCACTCCAACGCCCAGCATCAATCAAGAGGTGAAAGTTGCTGACAAAGGCCACCTTTCATGAACATTTCCTCATCCCACCGTTTTCTCAGCCCTTTGTTTCTCCCCTGGGAAACAAGAAGCTCTTTTCCTTTGCTCCCAAATTCTCCAAGAGGGAATGTTTCCCAGCAGTGCCTGATGAAGTTCCCTTGGAGCACATCACAGCTCCCCATCACCTTCTGGTGATGAAAGAATTATGAAACCTCATCCAATATTCACAGGGAGGAGCAGAGAGAGGTCACAGAGCATGCCCTCTGTACAATGTCCTCAGCAGCAGCCACACACAGCCCAATCTCCTCCTTGCTGACAGCAGGGACAGTCATCCAGCACACAGCTCTTAGCCAAACTCCTCAATACTTTGTCATGACCCAAAACAGGAGGCTATTCAAAGCATGTCATATTCAGCATTTAGGAAGATTGCCTCCAGATGAGGGACACAGTTTCTTATTCTTCATACATTATGTGGCAGAACAACCTGTTCCTTCCACTCATTTATTCCACAAAACCAAAATTGAAGTTTTCACTTGATTGTTCAAGCAGATGTACCTGTAAGATTCTTAGCAACAACAGTTAGACTTGAATCTCATTGGCTTTGCAGTCAGGAACAAATCCTGCAGAGAACATGGGCTTATATAATGGTACATTTTCACAGTATACAGACACTCCTGTAGATTTAAAAACATACATATTTTTGGTAGACACAGCAGCATGATACATTTTTTAAATTTCTCAAGCTAATAGATATTAATTTGGATTAATTCAAATGCAGATTCAATGTTGCCAGCAAGTTTGAGATTTTTCCATTGGAGGCAGAGAGATTCCAGTTCCTGAACACCTCTGGCAGGCCTTATTAACAAAAGGGATTCTGTTAAGAAGGCTGCAGAGAGATTATGTGTGATCAGATGAAAGCAGGATTAGATATGAATATGTGAATCACACTAAGTGATACCTGAGGGAGGCTGGAAACTGAAATCCACATGCAGATCTTCAGCACTGATCTGAGAGTCCTACAGCTCATGAAACCCTTTGTAGCTCAGGCCCATGGCACTATGATCACCTTTCTTTAAGGCAAAGAGAAAGAAGTGACCATTTAAACTATTTTAAACACTTTTTCAATAGCAAATATCTTGAAGAAATAACATTCAATTTTTTGGTGAAAAATATTCTTTTTAAGCTGTCATGGTTCAAAAACAGTAGGTGAAAGATTATGTCTGAAATTCATGGAAAAAGGAAACAATATAGAGTGTTGAATGTGGAAGGGCTCTTCTCTACAAAATTCTCCCTTTTCTGAAGATATTTTTACCCACATAGACCTGTTGAGAGAAGGTTTGTGAGCAATGGCCACAGTCAAGGAACCCTCCACCTTCTCTTTTTTTCTTTTTTTCCTGTGGTGAGTAGTTTTAGAAGTGTCGAAACAAAACACACACAATTAGTTCTCTCTGTCTGATCTATAACACAGGTCATAACACTGAGCTAGTGAATAAACCATGTCTTCTACTCTCTGTGCCAAACACAATACACTATTTACTCACTTTCTAATAAACTCATGCCTCCTAAAAAAGCCTCTCATACTGTAGTTTTAGAATTTTCAACAACACCTTCTATGCCTACAATATATCAGTGCCAAAAGAATGCACGATTAGCAGGATTTGTACTTTGTTGGCTGTAGGTCTGCATAAGTCATGCTCTGTTTCACACACCCGTTTCCTACTAATTTCTTTGTGAGCACTGCGTTACCAAAAATATTCAGAATCAAGATCCATCTACAGGCATAAAGTGTCTCTTACTGGATAACAACAGGAAATAATTTCCTTCCAAACCTTACAGATTTTAATATATTTGCTAATCAACCTCCCCCCATCCCAGAGATCATCTGCATTGTCCTTTGGAATGATACAGGCTGTCTATAAAATAACAGTGATTTTTAGGTGCCTGTTCTGGTTTAGGGCAAATTTTGGGAGGAAACTTTCAAAAAGGATCTCTCCAGAATATAGGTTCAAGTGGCTCTTCTCTTTATTGGTTTGGGAAAAGATGTCTTTTGAGAAAAGCCGAAAAAGCTGTTTATATAACAAGCAGAGCATTCACAAGCATGAAAAAAAATCAATAATATTAAATAATAAAACTTCTCACTGTTCTGAAGAGATGGCAAATTTAGAAAGTTTTATACAATTTTGGGATGTAAGCAACATGAAGTCACCTCAGGACAATGCCTTATCACAAAAACATTCATCCTTTCTTTATTGTACTGTGGAAATACATACATGCATGTGGTGGAGCAGAAGACTGTATCTTGTACACATGATCAACATATTCAGGGTTCATAGAGTGGAAGTCCTCGTGAAAGAATAATAGAATTATTAAGGTTGGAAAAGACCCCTCAGATCACCAAGTCCAACCATTAGGAATACACAAGGAATTTACACTTTAGGAATACAATACACATTAGGAATACAATATATGGAGTTTGTGATTTGATAGATACTACCTGCTCCACAAGAGACTCTAAATTCAGCAGGTATGTGATAATACATTGTTCTTAATTTAGTGCCAAATCTTGGTTATATGGGTCAGAGGTAGCCTGTACTAGGTTATGTAAACCATACATATTCATTGCAAACTGCACTAAAACATTATTTCTACTATTGTGACATTTCAGCAGACAATTTTAAAAAGAGAAACACCTGTCTATATTTAAAACATAACTAAATTGAAGAGATATATAATCTGATGGGAGAGAGTGGAGACATATCCAGACTCCAGAGCAGGGCCCAGGGACAGCAAAAGACAGAATGGGCACAAACTGAAATATAACAAATACCACTTCTGCATAAGCAAAAATATTTTACTGTGAGGGTGGTACAACACTGGTACATGTTGCCCAGAAAGGATGTAGCATATCCATTCTTGGAGATACACAAACACGACTGGACATGGCCCTGAGCAACCTGCTATGACTGACCCTGCTGGAAGCTGGGATGAGGCTGGACTGCACCAGTTTTCAGACCATTTCCAGAGGTCCTTTCCAATCTCAGCCCTCCTGGGAAAGGGTGATTGATTGTGTGATGATTGAGCATGCTGGATAGGCACTCATTTTCAGTCTTTATCCCAATAAAACTACAAAATTATTATGTGCATCATTTTCCAGCTCAAGATCTTCTGTCCCTTACTACAGGCTCAGGCGAAAAACGAGGTGGAGAAAGAGCATTTCCCTGAGCTGTGGCTGCTGGCAGACGCCAAAACTCTGACTCTGCTTACAGGGTGCTCTGGGAGAGGCAGTACACAGCCTCAGTGACTTCAAGGAAACTCAGACCCAGGAAAGCAAAGAGAAACTCCTCAGGAAGGGGAGCTATGTTACAGATTCCTGCTGCAGGGTTTCTCACAACTGCTCTGATGCATTTTATCAGGTGATTAATCCATGCAGGATGCTGAGCTAGAGCAACAACTGCCTGCCCCAGCCTGACTGTAGCCCTGGTCCCAGCATCTGTTTCCAAGACATGCTCAGGGCTAACAGCACATTCACTGAGCACATCTCCATCAGAGGTGCTGTCTTTTCCAACAGCAGCAGAAAATGGGTGAATCACTAGTTCTCATCACTCTAAGAACAGAAAGAAATAAATGTAAGGTTTTTGCATCTAATTCTTCACAAATACTGTGAATTCTCAGACTGGGCTGTCAAGATCATCACTAAGTAGTTAGTCTCTTCCTATTTATTCTGAGAAGAAAAAAGAAATATCATCTCCCTCTCTTCCAATACAGTTCTTGGCAAACTGCTGGAAAGTTTTCGTTGTTTTTTTTTTTAAATGCACACATCATTGTCTAGACAGGGGAATATTCAGTGAGCACTTTTGTTTCTGCATTTTATGGAACTAGTAAAGCATATTAAAGAAACTAATATAGTGTAATGAGAAAAGGATGCTAGATAAATTCTGATAATGACAATCTAGAAGTACAAAAATTGTACTGTTTACATAGGATTTTCCAAGGCATTGTATTTGATTTCTGCTTATTGTGTTATTCAAGCACCCTTAAGTGAAAGTAAAATCTATTTGTCCACATACCAATCTTTTTGATGGCCTCAGTAAAAAATGACACAGTTTGGCTCTTTCTTTGCACTTCATTTTAGTAGTCTGCAGTGCTCCCTCATGAAAATGTTTCCTTTTGGCATGTGCCTCAATCCTGCAAGTGATGCATGCTAACATTGTGGTCTCTGAATTAATCCACTGATCTCAAAAGGAATACTCAGGCTGTGTGAAGTTAAGCACACACAGACATGCTTTCAGGGTAGAGACTGTATTTGAGATGACATGGGGAAAGCTAAGGTATTTTATAGGCCAGCTTTCAATCAGATCAGCTTAATAGACACAGGGAGGGAAAACATTTTGTCTATTTTAGAGATCAAAATGAATCCATTATTTGCCTTTCCAACAAAGTCCAAAATTACTGCTATACCTTTTTATTTAAATAATCTTATTATGGGGACTTGATTGTACAATTGTCTAAACAGCCAGCTAGTTTGTCTCTGAATTTATAAAACCCATGCCACAGTCTTTAACATTTTGGAGTTTTTTTACCACAAATACTATTTTCATGCTTATAACTTTGAAATTAACTAAAGCAGGAGAAAGAAATTACCTGTACTTCTAAGGACTAAAATAGCTGCAGACTGAGAAAACGAGCCTTAGCTCATTGGCAGCTACACCTGCAATTATCTGAAGTTGAGCCTCAGAACAGAGTCAGGATCCAGGTCCACATCCCCAGTTTCTGGGGCTTCAAACAGCTCTGGTTATTTTCCCAATTTAGTGCCTGTGGTCTCAATTTAAAAACACCAAACAGCAGCTCAACATAATCTGATGAAGCTTGAGGTGAGTGTGCTCCACCCTTTCATGACAGCAGGATGGGCCATAGGTGTCTATGGGCTTTTGATCAATAAGTTACTATTTTACTGCAGGTATCTATTTATTGTGCTGTAGATATTTATTTGTCACATAAAATAACTCTTAAGTACAAACCCAAATGCACTATGCGAGGTTAATGAAGTAGAGTTGCTTGACCACAAATGTTTTCTCGGAGGAAAAGTGCATGACAAAAAAAATTCTTTTTTTCCCCCTCCAGTCGTGCCTGAGTCCAACAACTCTGAGCACTGAAGAAATTCCACAAAATCTTTCCTGGGTTCCTAGGAAACTTCTTCCAGCATCCTGGAGGCTCTTAGATCTGCTCCAGCTGGAAGAAAGTTCCTATGTTTCTCAAGGTGCCACTCTCAACACTTTTATTATCAACACTTCCATCCCTGGGCAGAACCAAAGCACCTCCCACAAGATGCTGCTTTTAAGGCAAGCAGATGTTCCTTCATCCCCTGGCACTCATTACACTGCAATGCTGTGGCCAGGAGGACACAGGCAGGGTTTTCCAACCACTGTCAAGTCACACTTCAAAGAAAAAAAAAAAGTTCCACTTTTGTATAAAAAAATCAAGTAAACTGAACATCCATCACAAGAAGACTGGCAAATAAATCTGGAAAAAAAACCCACCAGGTGATGAAAGGCAGACTTCACTGCTCTGTGACCAAACTAGAGGTATTTTTCCCAGTGTGGGAGGTGAGGGTGAGGGAATTGCTTGTACCAACTCAGATTGTTTTGCTGAAAATGTAAAGTATCCAATAAATCAAGACACAAAATACCCCCAGTAACCAGGAAAGTGTTTGGAGACTCAGGAGCAAGGTGAGGCAGTCCCTTGTGAGAGCATCTGCATCCACTCAGCTGTTCCAGAACACCATTTGCAGGATCAAACATGAAAGGCATGCTTCAGCCAGGAGAGGACATGCAAAGGACATACATCAGCACTGATGATTAACCCTTTTATGGCCAACAAAGCCCTGGCTAACACATGACATCAGGTGTCACCTTATGACACAACTGCTTGCAGGGTTTTTGCCAAGTTAACCAGAAACAGCTAAGCTAAGGACAGGTCTGTGCCACACAGGGCTGCAAACAGCTAATGGCTACAAGCTGTGTGCCTGGGACATACAGGTGGAGCAGGACAAAGGCAGATACTCAGCAGGATTATCAGGCCATGGTATATAGCTCCTGGGCCATATTCAGTGGCAACATGTAAGCCTTCAAAAGTTTTTTATCTCCCTTCCTCCTAATTCTGCAATATTCACTGCTCCCTGCCCAACTATAAGGGCTGGGGCAACAGCTCTGTGAGGAATTTACACAGGCATGGACAAGAAGAGCAAGGATGGGGTGAGGGAAAATAAAGGATACATTCACATGAAAATGAAGTCTGGACCACTGCCCTGTGTACTCAGGGACACTTTCACCAACCATGGTCTCCTCTCACAGAGCTGCTTCCCAAGCCTTGAACCAAGCCCCTCCAGCCAGCCATTCACCCCAGGAGGAAATCCACATTGATCGAGACCCTTTAGAGGACCCCCAGGCTTTAAAACACTCTTTCCAAGTGTTTTAAGACAAGATGTTTCTATTCTTGGAATGGAGAATTGAATGTCTACTGCCTCTAAGACAAAAGGTCCAATCAGCCTCTTTCTTTTGCTCAGTACCTCTCCATACTGGGAGGGATGCCAAGGAGCAGGATAACATTTTAAGTCTGTGTAAATACTCTGCTACCAGCAAATCCCTAAACTTGTCTGCTACCTATAAGCACTCTTTAGGTAAAGAGTAACCATCTGCCTGGAAGAATTATTATTCCTCACTGCTATGTAAAAAGCCATAGCAGAAAAACATAGCATCTGTCTATCTGATGGTGAGTCCTTCCTATTTTAGACCTAGTTCTGTTAGTCTTGGGAGACAATATCTCTGTAAATAGTTTAACCCTTCTCAAACCAATCAACAACATAAGTGAGATGACAAGTTTTCACATTCACAGGCAGTCTCACAAAGCAGCCTGGCATGAAATGTGGTGAGGTATGTTAAAATCTCCTGGAAAGACCTGCAGGTATGTAAAAATCTTAAGTTTGTATTTGTGACTTTGGCTGGTATAAATATGTAATTGCAATTCAGTAACGCAGCCATGAAGTTTACCTTTAAATCAGAGCATACCCCACAAATTCAAGAGTGAATACAAAATATCTAATGAAGTTCATCTATTACCAAGCACTAAGTAATTTACTAAATGTCTGATAACATAAGGATTAGGAGGGGTCTTGGAAGAAACTCCTGTGGTTTTGCCTCCTTCATAGCTTCCCACTGCTTCAGAGATACAGATTATGGTTTCTAGGGTAACTAGACACACACACACACACAAAAAAAGGACACATTGTCTAGTTTGGTTTCCTGAGAGTGTCAGAGCATTGTCGGGCCAGAAGCATTTCCCAAACATGATTATGAAAGGGATTTGTAATTTATTTAGCCACTTATTTTAATTCACAGTCACTCCTTATGTACCATGTTTTGTTTTAAGGGTAGTTCTCATATTTAAATGAACAGTTTCTAACAAATACTTAAAACTTTAAAATTCAAAGACCATTATTAAAGACACACAGAAGACAGATGGTCTTTGTGTACATTGTGTATGCCCGTATGTTACTACTGAGTGAGTTTGTACTTGGCTTCATGTCACACATAAACACATAAAAAATTTGAATAAACATATGACTTTTCTATGGTATTTATGTTTCTGTATGGTTTACATGCATACACACACCCAGAAGACAGACCATTTCAGATCACAGATCAGATCACACTGTGGAAGGGAGAAAATTATGTGGGTGTAAAAGATGTAAGGACCAAAAATGAGGCCATGGAGGGTAAAACTGGGGACAAATGATCCTTTATTATAAAAGTAACTTGTCTCATTCAGTGTTTGCTAGGCAGGGTTGTAGGCAAATGTATGTGTTCCCATGTGCACCCTTGTGCTGTGGCTCTGATAGAATTCTGCTCCATTTTCTTTTTTTGAAACCAGGACACACCATGTACCTGCTGCAAAGCCCAGAGGGCACTGCCACCAGAGAAAGGCTCTGGGCAAACCAAACATTTTTCACCTACAGCATGCACACTCCTACCCTCTTCTCTCTGCACTCCATCTCCTTGCATCTGAAGAAGCTGCATGAGTCCACCTCTCCAGGACCCATCCTTCCCACTTAGCAAGGTCTGTGTCACCCAGAGACAGCATTCCTTCCTCCCTCCACCTCCACCAGCACTCAGGCCATTGATGCCTGGTCATACAACCAGTTATCAGTCTGCCCAGCTATCAAGGACCTAAAGGTGATGGTACTCACATGTTCCGGCTGGGACAATGGCAGTGTATCAAACTGTATTTTCCAGGCACAGAACAGAGTGTCACTTCTGTTCAATGTTCAATCATTCCAGAAGCCCCATGCAAACTTGCACTCCTCTGGAGTGTTCCTGGGTAGGGTTCAGGAGCCAGAGCACCCCAGCAGCTCCTCCAAGCAGTTTACAGGCAGCCACCCAGTCTTGCCAGGACAAGGGGCTGCTCAAAGTGCTCAAGGCTGTTTCCTGCCAGATGGCCTCCATGTCAGACCATCCCCAGACATATTCAATTTACCAGAATAAACAGGGCCTTTGAGACTTTCACAGGTCAGGGCTGATCACCCCAGGATGCTTGATGAAGCCATAGTCAATGCTAATGAGCTGATTTTTTTCTAATCATTCAAGGCATTTAGTTTCCATACTTAATATAATAAAGCAAATGCCTTGCAGATGGTCTTGTACAGACCATCAGTTGTTTAAAACTTATTTTTTTTACACTCTTACCATAAATATCAGAACCCCCAGTATGTGAAAACTTCCAAGCAAAGGACTGTGAATCCATGACCAGATAGAATTAGTAACCCAGTGCCCTAAATTGACATCAGTTGAATCACTCTGCAGCAGTTTGTTCATGCCCAGTGCTGCTGTAAGCATCCCATGCCCTGCTGAAATCCAAACAAAGGGAACTAACCCAGGTTACTGTCTAGCAAAGAGCTTGCAATAAGCACTGAAACTAATTTAACCTTACCTTGGTCTGTGGAAAGGCTGATTTCTTCTGGTATTCTTCACATTCAAAGATTCTCCAAGTGTCCCCCTCATCCAGCCAAAATTGATGGCAAATACCTCAAACACAGGTTAACCAAGCCATGCCAAGGCCAGAAAGTCATTTAATAATACTATGGCCCCAACTCTTCTGAGCAAAGAAAGACCACAAAGAAACCTGTGGCTTTTCACAGGGGAGCTGCAAGAGTTTTAATAGAGGTAGTTTAGAAGATGTCTGAAAACTTGCTATTTTATACTGGGACAGTGTTCAGCAATACTTTCAGGCCAGACAGGTGCTAAGCCAACGTGGAAAATCAATAGTATTAAAATGGTATTTAAGCAAAAACAACCAACAAAAAACCCCCACCCAATACTAAGAAAAACACCACCGCCATGTACACAAAAAAATATAGGTGAGATGAAAAGTTCAAAGAGTTTGACTACACATGTATACAGAACAATTGCAATGTTTTACAAGCAGCCAGCATTTTCTGACTCGAGAATAATTAGAAAGGATTCAAGATGCCTAATTCCACTTCCAAGTGGTATCAGGCACTAACTAAACTGTACTGCAAGCTCCAACAAACTTGCATTTCCTGTTCTTAAATGTTTTGAGGCTCTCCGAGTTTTAACTGCTGAACTTTGAGATAGAGATCATAGTAAGAGCAGCAGAAGAGAACAAAGGGAAGGAAAGCGCAGCTGAAGCAGAAGCTTAAAGCAAAGCATTTAATTGCATGTTGCTGATGTGCTTAAGAGGACATAAAAAAGGGCATTATAAAGGATTCAAAGCATTTAAGGGTGAGGAAAGAGGGGAGGAAGAGACAACACTTCAAATAAACATACCATGGAGAGGAAATATCTAATAATTTATTGACCTTCAGTTTCACATTGTGAAAAAAAGTGAGTTTTACAAAATCTTAAGACATAGTAGCAAACAACATAGACAATTTTACTTCTACTACTTGCAGTTTTCTTTTAGCACATGAACCATACCTTCAATGGCCAGGAATGGGAACATTATTCTGTTTCTAATCACTCTTATTCAGACAGGTGTCAGACACATCAAAAGGGGCTGCACAATTATACCAGAAGAGAAAGGCTGTCATTTGTCACATGTTTCTACAGTAACCAGCCTGCAAAATGAGAGGAACCTTCCCATCTTATGTCAGGGTTTTTGTGTGCACTCTGCTGTGAACTGCATTTGCTTCTAAGTCTGGGGTGTTTTGCAGGACTGAAATGGTCAAGTAGTTTGCCAGGATTCCCACAACAATTCACAGAGCAAGAGCCTAGTGCACTCCCTGCAGAGCCAGAGGCCCACCCTGACTCCAGCTTCCTTCAGCCTACACAGGAATTAATTGAGGACTTGAAAGCAGACCATAAGTTTGGAAACAGCTGCAGAAAATTCATCCCACTTTTGGAAGCTGCATAGTGCTACAAAACAGATTTCATAAGCTAAACAGTCAGATGCAAGGCAGCTTCACCTCTGGACTCTGATCAGCTTGACAGAGAACACAGATCTCAAACCTACATGTCCTTATTCAAACAAGGGGGCCCCTGGGGACCCAGTTCTTTACTTCCTTGTGCCTTATGTAATTGCTAGTGCCTGGGGAGAGGACATGCAAAACACAGGAAGTCTGATTTTATGGCTCCCTTCACACTCCTGAGTGATCCTCAAGATGAATGGCAACAAGAATTCAAGGCTGTTTGCTTCAACATGGCAACCTGTCCAGGTACAGGGATTTAGAAAGGAGACTATCCTAATCTGTGTTCCTATTGCTAAAGGTCATCTAAGGGGACACAAGGGTAGAGAGGCTGTGGGTTTAAATATTTTTTAATCAGTTTCATCAATGGAACGATAATTTTACCACATCTAGCTGGAACTCACCCTTTCAAAAACTGCAAATGACTGCTGATTAATCACTGTTCTCCCAGTATTCACAGAACTCCAAACACTTTATTTCTGAAATGTAAAGAGTCTACTCCAAACAGCAAATCAAAAGTAAGGCAGCACAGAGAAACTTCCAGTGACCAATGTAAACACTTTCAGATGACAAAGCTTTCACAAATACAGCTACATCACTGTCACACAGAGAAATGCAGGCATCACCAATGTGACTATTTTTTTTTTTTGCATGCACACATGCAGCTGTTTACTTATACCACAGCACACACCAACCATGTTACTGAATGTGCCAGTTAAATTGGGCTCCAGAAACATTTAAGAAAAAACACAATACAATACAAGCTTCACGACAGGATCTGGCAAAGAAAGTACCTGTGAAACACAAGCTTCTGAAATTCCTAAGAAAAAGAGTAGCTTCATCTCTGTCCAAAGACCAGAATAATAAGAAACATTTTTATTTAAAAATCAAAGTTTGGTTTCTCAGGATTATATGAGGCTTCTGAGCAACCAAGTGATTAAAAACACACTTGGATAACAAAAATTAAAAGCAGCAGAGTTTGAGGGCTTTTTTTTTTTCTTTTTTAAGATAAGAGGTTTGAAATTCATTTTCTATCCCCACAAGAATTTTTCTAGAGCACTTGGGTCTTTGACATCTGGCCACTCAGATGATCTGAAATCCAGATGGATGAGGCAATCCAGTCAGTGCAAAATTGCTGCTCTTTCTTCCTTTTTTTTTTTCTTTTCTTAAGACTTCATCATTAACCTATGTTGAGGTTCTTTTTGTTTTTATTCTTGAATCACCATTCTCCACTCCTTCAGGACAATGTGGCTATGCTGCAGGTAACCCTCCTCCAACCCAATAAATAAATAAATAAGTTTGGACAATGACTTCATCTGGGCTTGGTATCCAGAAGCTCTTCCACAGTATTTGCGTTGCAATCAGGAAGCGGCACAAAGCGTGTGTTGCAAGAGACTTTGGCTATTTCCAGGTTAGAAATTGAAAGGCATGACCAACAAATGAAATGTTCCAAGGACACCATCTACAAGACACACCACATGCAACCCAAGGAGCTGGTGGCCTGAGAAAGTGACCTCCATGGCTTCTTCCTTCAGCACATGTGTCATTTAAAAATCCTGTCCTGTAATCCTTCAATTTCTGACTGGGAAGCCACTCCTCCCTCCCACCTCCAACTGTTACCCAATAGTTTTCTTTCTTTGTGCAGCAGAGCAAGTCAGCAATCACAATATGTGCAAAACATACAATTCACACAAGCCCTTGCAACATGAAGACAATTGCAGGCATTGTTTCAGCATGCAAGCACTGAACAATAAATAACTATATCTACAACAAGTAACATAATAGGAAAGGAACAGACTGAATTATAAATACAGGGAGGAACATGAACAGTGAGTATTTTCGGGATGCAATGTATTCCCCACTGTTGCAAAAACATTTCACCACTGGACTGGTCCTTATGGAGCAGAAGGTCACTTACTGCACACAGGACAATGTAACACGAGGTGTGACAGGTGCTGTAGGCACTGCCCACAGGCAAGCACACTCCAGCCAGCAGAGTTCAGCAGCAATGCTGCTGTATCTTCATTCACAACAGCATCTTGCTGTTTCAGACCTGGCCTGCTTCCCCTGCAGCTGGCACTGGCACTTCAAACCACCACAGGGAGAGGTGACAACCATTTCGAATTTCACATAAAAACAGTGGGGTCCATGGAAATCAAGTGCTGTGTGGTGCACAGCTAAGAGAAGTTCTGTCTCTGTTATTTTCATCTCTGAAGGATTGATTAACATCAAGATTAATCCACCATTAGCAAGGACCAGGTCACAGGTTTGTCCATTCATATTTAAACCACGTGTTGAAGGACTGAAGACAGGGGTTTCTTCTCCCGTTCTTTCATGTCTCGGTTGGATAATTTACAAGGTGCAGATGATTTTCTTCAAATGCAAGAGATGCTGAGTTATTTTTCTTCATTAAAACTTCTCCACATCTGAGGTTCCAATTCTCTTCTCCAAATAAAGGAGTAAACTAAAAGCATGGGAAGAGGTGGAAGGAAAGGAGAGAAAAATGACTTAAAAGGTTTTGCTGCAACAACATACCACACAGTTTCTGTATGAAAGAAGAAAAGCTAAAAGCTAGGTTTAGGATACAACCCAGTTGATGGGCTGCCCTGCCCACCGTGAACCTCAAGGTTCTTGTACAATACCCAACTGCTAATACATAAACCAGTCAAGAACACAATTATTTAGGGTCAGAGTCTGACTTTATTATTCTATTAATCCTACTCTGCAAACCATCCTATTGACTGCAGAATGACTAATTTTTTGGATATAAATTCAGTCACCTGAAACCTAAATCAAAGTGGCCTTATACACTTCAAAGTGATGAACATGTCACGTATCCTGCATACTTCCACATTTTTATATTCCCCCAAAATCTTGAGAGTGTCTGGATTTGTTTCAAGGAAACAGCCTTTTTAATTTCTCTTTCACAAAAATCCACATGAACAGTCAGTGCAGAGTTTTTTTACACCCGAGCCAAAACAAACCTCATTGGAGCAAAGTAGAAGGGAAGGTGCAGGTGTCTTGCCCCAATACCTCTGTTCACTCTAACAAATTCTGAACTGAATTTACTCAAAATAGAGAAGACCATAGAATTCCTTTACTTAAAGTACATCTACTCTTCATTTAAGCAGAATTCTGCTTAATTTCTTTTTACACAGCAATATACCATCCACCAATAAATCCATCCCAGAGTCCTTTATAAAAATCAACTAATGAGAAACTCAGCCTTTGGATGCTGAGATTGTGCTTTGCTCTTTAACCGTGAAGCTGTATCAAAATTCTAGCTCCCAAACCACCATCAGTTCATTACAATAATTTCTGACAGAGCTGCTAGAATTTTAGAAGGCAAATCCTACTTCATTACAATGCAAATGAGCTCTAGTGCACTCACAGATCCTTTGAACACACCACATTTCTCGCAGGCTGTGATGTCTAAGAACAACAGAGAAGGTTCACAGGAAACAACCCAGCCTACATAACAGTCCATAGTGTTTCTGCAAGTGTGGGCTATTTTTTTAATGTCTAAAAAAAGGGTCCACTCAGTGTTGATTAGTCTATCCTAGACATTCTTCATCGTAGCATGACATTTTTCCCACCAAAACAGACTATCAACACTGAAGTCAAAACAGTGTTTCATGTCATGAGATGAACTTAAAAAAAGCTATAAACAATTCCAAAACAGAGGGGAAAAAACCCGACTCAAAACTCCCAAGTTTGAGTAACAAGACAAAGCAGACTGAAGCCTTCCTAAAAGCTGTCAGACTGGGGCCACACAGCACCATGAAAACAGAGTAATCACAAGTAATTTCCTTTTTGGCTCTCCCACCCACTGACAAAGCAGCAGGAGTCAGTAGAAAAAAAACAACCTACTTGCTGGATGAGCCCTGGAGAGATTTCAGTCTATAGCTACATTCAGTTATCTTGTGTGCTAGTTAAGCCAGTTATCTTGTGTGTTAGTGAAGACAAAACACTGGCTTTTAACAAGATATTGCAGAGTAAAGGAAGCCTTTTTGCACCGTTATACTCAGAGAACCCTTTTTGAAAATAGAACACTCCTTCATGCACTGTAAACTCCAGAACAATTAAGTCAGACTCAGAAGAATAAGTCAATATTTTTCTTGGCACAGACCTGAGCCCAGGCATTCAATACTGCTGTTCTGATAACACTGAGAACAGTATAAAGTCAGTAACAATACAAATTAACTGAAGATATCGAGATGTAGTTCCCAGCTAGGGAGGAAGCTGGCATACAGAAATGAGGGCTCCCATTTGCTTTAGGGGGGAAATTACTGTCAGTAACCAGGACCTGGTAATCTCTAGGGTTTGCTGTGCATTCCAAAGAAAAATCTGGGAAAAACAAAGTAGGGAGAGGGCACAGGGGTAGTGTTTTCAAGGCAAACAAGCACCTGAGAGAAGAGCATCATGGCACAACACTGCCAAATTTCACATTAGATTTCAAAGCTGAGCTCTGCTTTGCATGGCCCCAACCTTGTGTTCTTTACTCAGTTAAAACTCCTGGTCAGCTCAAAGGCAGCTGCAAGAATAACTGCACTATCTACACTGCTTCAAAGACCTTTGGGGTTTGCATCTACTGCTGCAAAAAACACCAAAAAAACCTCCCCAATGATCTGTCCCAAACAGAAGAACCTAGAGAAATCTTTACACACAAGTTCTTCTTCCTGTATTCTGGAGAATCTCTTCAGTCTGAACTTTTAGGTAACCCAGAGGCACATGGGTGGATTGTTTAATTACTGCAACTGTATTTATTTGCCTTTTTCTTATAACATGCCTGCCTTCATGGGAACAACATACACTGCTCAAACCCAAAAAGAAACTACCATTAACAGGGCACTGATCATTTAGGATCAAGGACATCACAATATTTATTTGGCTGGCAGTAACTGACTTTGTAGTAAAGCCACAAAGAGGAAGTAGGGAATAAAAGCAACACAACACAAATGGGAATCTGCCAGGTTTGTTGCAAAATACACAGATTATTAGCAAAAATCTTCTCCCCTCCTCCCAAAACTAAGAAATGCACAACAGCAAACCAAGCAAGACCAAATTCAGACTTGCTTGTGAGAAGATACAATGCTGAAGTTGCATCTGGTAAGAGCCTGGCCCATTATGTATAATTAAATTGTTTTGGAACAGTGTGTGCTATAGACTAGTAATTATTTCAGGCTGCAATATTAATTACACATCTTCCTGACACTACACCTAGTTCAACATATAGAAGCATAAGTATTTTGAAAAATCTGTATTTTAAAGTGTAACAATGGAGAAAATGCAACCTTAGTCCACGCAGATGCAACTACATTGTCTAGCTGAAATTGAAAATCGGGCCTGAACTCCCTGTAAAACACCTATCATAAGCCAGCAGCTTTATCTTAAGGCTGTCTGCATGGAAATTCAAGTGAATTCACTATCAGGATTCAGATCAGAATTTACTGTATCTTTTTTGTGTACTGTTACTGGATGCAGAGTCACCAAGTCTCAGTCATCATAAAAATGGCACTGGAACCTTTGTTTAGCATGCATTTAGTACCCAAGAGCCAGAGTCAATTTCCCAAAGATTATCTTCCTTTCCCCACAAGTTGAAAATGTTATTTTTGCTCAGTCCTTTGCATCCAAATCATGCAGGAAAAGGCCTTGTAAAAGTGGATGCAAGATATGTAGTAAAGAGCCCTGAACATTTGTGTCTCAGGTGATTCAGATGCAAAACTGCACCAAACTTACTCACCCCTCCTCAGAGGTGCTGCTGAAAAGTTTTTTGAAAAGCATTATTACAGCGAGGTTCAAAGGTGTTATTTCTTACCTGATAACTTGTAATTGCCAACACACGCACACAGTTAGGAGGGGAGATGCTTCCACGTGCTGACAAACGCCGTGGGAATTAAGGAATAGGGCACAGTTGTTATGCTGTTCCATACATCTAACGTGGGATCGTAGCAGTCCAACGTTTTGCACCTCTGAATGCCAAAGTAGCCCCCAACCACGTATAATTTGTTTCCAGATGCCACTGCATGGCAGCTCATTCTCTTTGCTGTCACATCTCCCACCTTAGTCCACTGGTATGCCTCACTGTTGAATTTGTAAGCAGAGCAGGCGGAGAATTCAGTGTCTCCACCCATAATAAAAATCTGGTTTCCCAGAACAGCTGCAGCTGTGTAACGCCAGGGCTGGGGGCAGGTGGCTGGCACTGTCCATCTGTTTTCACACTGATCATAGCACTGGACTTTGGGCAGCTTGTCGTGGCTCACACTGGTACCACCAAAAGCAAACAGCTTGAGCTTTGCACTGACCACAGCTGCATTGCTTACTCCCTCCCGCAGTGGGGCAACCATGGTCCATTTGTTGGTCACGGGGTCATACTGCTCTACTTGCTTTAGGGATACTGAAGGGGAAGCTGGAAGGCAGCCAGTTGCTGCAGTGTGCCCTCCTACTACGTACAAGCAGTGCTTAAGCTCAGCAGAGCCGTGGCCAAACCTGGCTACCAGCATGGGAGCAGCCTTGGACCACTCCTCATGAAGGGTGTCATACACCCACACATCCTTAGAGACTCCATTTTCTGACCCTCGTCCCCCAGTGATGTACACTTTGCAGCCTATGGCACAAGCGCTGAACTCCTTCCGTGGGCTTGGAATGTCAGCCTTTGGAATGATCTCCTTCGCCTTCTGATCCACCAAATACAGCTTGTCACACATGAAGGTCTGGCCACCCAAAAGGAAAAGCGAATGTCCGGTTTTTCGGGGTCTGGCACACAAGCTGGTGACCACCCCATCGTTCTGTAAGATCTTCAACTTGCATCTTATCGATTCTTCTACAATCTCCTTGCTTTTCCTCTGCTTGGTGATAAGTTCTTCCATGGCCACATTCTCCATAAGATATATGGCTGGCAGGAGGGCCAGTCTCACTGTCTGCAGCAGCTCTGGCAGGTAACAGTGACGCTTACCCAGGTCATAGCTGACCCAGTTGATCGCTGATTCATACACCAGCCTTTCATCTTCAGTTTCTAATTCTTCACTGGAAAGGAGCTGCACTACCATGTCTTTTGGCAGCTGGAGGAAGTCTTCACTTTTACTGATACTCTGGAAGTTGCTAAGGCACATCCTCCAAGAGAGCTCATACAGCTTGGTACACTGATGAGCATCCGACAGCAGCAGCATGCCGAGACAGTTGGTGGGATGAAGGTTTTTCTCCAGAAACTCCGCACAAGCATCCCGAATGTCCTGAAACTCCAGCATGTCACCAGCCTCCAGCAGCGACTCTGCATTCTCCTCGTTAATGATAACTCTGGAGGAGTACGCATAGTCCAGAAGAAGCTCCAGGACTTCTGGGTGAATGGAATTGTGGAAGTTGACTTCGCTGTCCTGGCTCTCTTTCAGCCCTCCACTGAACATGGCCTCAAAATAGCGGCTGCAAGCAGCCAGCACTGCTCTGTGGCAGGGGAAGGACCTGTTTCCAGCATGGAGAAGCACGTCAGTGAAGAGACGCTGCTGACGCAGGAGGTTGAGGTGGGTAAGGACACTATCAGCGTAGGATGACTTGTGGAACAGGTAAATGTTTATGGAGCCAGTGCTGGCCCTGGACTTGCGATTCTCGTGTGTGCTGACCGACATTTTCCTTCACACCTACAAGCAAAGAAAAAGTTTAATATAAATAAAGTCAAAATCATTGTTAGCTTTACGTACCAAAAAGTGTGTCTATTATTCACTATAGGATGGGAGAGAAAAAGCCTTAATTTACAGCTGAGTGGACACAGAATTACATCTACCTTTGGCATGCGTTTATTTTTTTGTAAGGCGAGATTCATAAATGACNGGGAAACCTGATCTCCCACTTTCATAGCAATACAGTAAGCAAGTAAGCTGGAGAAAGAAAACGAACCAGGACTGATTTTCTCACCCTTCCCCAACCTAGACCAGCTGATTCATTACATACATACACATGCACACGCTTGAAACATTCTCCTGTACTGAATCATAGCAGGAAGAGCTACCAGACAGAATACCTAAGGAATGTCAAAAGCTGCATAGAGAACAAAAACCTACTAATCCCATTAGGAAGCTTCCCTTTGGTATAGTGATTCCATATGCAACAGCACAAAATGAAAAAAAAAAAAAAAAAAAAACACCAAACTTT
>VWZU01000798.1:440455-468052 GCA_013397095.1 Sterrhoptilus dennistouni
GACGGTGGGAAACTCCTCCTGGGAGCGGCCGGGAGGGCGCGGAGGAGCCCCGGGGGCATCGCGGGCTCTGGGCGCGCTGCTCCTCCCGCGGGCCGGGCGGTCACTGCGCTCTCGGGAGGGTTTCACAGAGCAGCCGCTTCGTAGCTGCCCAGTGGAGTATTTTCCCGCAGTACAAAGGGAGGCCTGGCTTTAATTATTTCCCAATTAACAAAGTATGTGAAAAAGGCGTTTGTGCAAAAGGCCGGTTTCAACAATAAACATCTTCTAGGCATAACAGCGGTGTTTACGTAATGGTATTGTGCGGCTCTGTACAAGGAAAACATAAGGTGCCATGCTAAACGTTGCACATGTTGCTAGTTTATTATTTGCTATTAATGGTATTAGTCTAAAGAGGCTTTAAGGAAGATAAGAACAATTACTCGCACCAGCAGGAAGCTTCTTTTTGAATAGTTTGGAGAATTTGCTCATTCTTCATAGTGAAATGTCACCCAGACTTCTCCCGTTGAAGAAAAGAATGCCCTGCAAGCAATTTGCCCTAGCAGAGGGTTATTTATATTTGTGTTGCTGGACTCCAGAGTCTGCAGATTAGCACACACTTAAGTGTACAGCAGGACACATCTGTAATTCTAGACAGCCTGTGGGCATATGCAAGCCTGGAGAGCATAGCTGAACAGGGAGCAGATGAAAGAGTAATTTGTTTCATAGATTATTTCTTTTTACAATATTGTTTTATTGCAACATGAAGTATTGCAGGTTGCATGGCCTAAAAAATGTTGCACATCTGTACGTAATAAAGAATGTTTCAAAGCTGTTTAGGTGTGAGAAGCTGTTGTAGATTGTAAACGACCTTGCACAAGGGGTATTCATGGACACCAATGGACACTTGAGTCATGTACCTGTAGAGGATTTTGATTAGACTGTCGATGTTCAACCTTTGCTGCACATTGTGTTGTCCATGTTACAAGTCCAGTTTTTTCCTTTCATCGTAACATAACTATAAAATGCCTTGATCCTATTTTCCCCCCAACTAAACCTGCAGAGATTCCACCCAAATCCTGTCCATTATGGTGAATCTTCCACAATCTGGTGTCAGAAAGTCAGATTATCTCATTCTATGCAACTGAAAACACAGGGACACATTGCTCCATACTGTGTCAGGACAAACTTTGAACAGGCATAGTTATCACTATGGGCAATAAACAGAAATTATAGAATAATGTCACCTATCTATTACTTAGCCACATCTGAACTACAGCTGTGAGGAATGGTCATGAAAAACGAGATCCACAGAGAAGACAACATGCAGGATTTACATGGATGCCCACAGCATGCAGATTTGGGCAATACCCTGCAGGAAAAAATTGGGGCAATAATCCTGTAAGTGAATGACCAGATGAAATACTGATCTTCCTTTTTTTCCATGAAATGAGGAACCTGTTGAAGTTAATCAGGGCAGAATGATTGGATGAAGATTTAAGTCATCTGTTGGGGAAACAAGTACACAGCCAGACAGACCCTTCTGCCTGTGTAAAGCAGTGATACTGGTGAGAGCAGAGACAGAATGAGAAGAGAAAGGAACTCCACAGTCCATGCTTACAAACCACAGCAGTTATTCTTTTGGATGTGCTCAAATGAGCTCTTATTTATGCTTAAGTGACAAAACACCCAAAGTGTTTCTTCTCCTTTCTGCACAGGAGTTAGAAGTAGATAGGTTTGTCTGAATGCACCTTACAGGGCGTTTAGAATAAGAATGCTTGTTTTGCTAGCATAGAAAAAACACTCAATAAATTAACTTGGTCCAAGGAAATCTTTGGCCTGGTTTATGTTGGTCTGAGAACTAAGTCAGATCACAGTTAAGCACTATTCTGGTTAAGCCAGTTTTGTAGATGGGCCAATCTGTATTTTGACATTGCTGAAAACAAAGCTGGCCTAGCCTATTCCAGGACATAGTTTAACATGCCCACTGAACTAGTTGAAACATGTTTCTTCCAAGTATTACTATGCCAGGATAGACAGGATCTTTGCAATGTTACTAAATATCATGATTTTATCACAAATCACGAGATAATTGTCCCTTTTCTCAAAGCCTCAGCTTCTAGGGTCATGTAAAATTGATAGTCTCTTAGGGTTGGTTTTGTTTCTTTGTTTGATTGTTTGTTTTAATAAGTCTGAAAGAATGAGTATGTCAATATATACCCCTAAATATTCTCATTTCAATGAAAATAATAGAATTAAGTGCCACATTTGACTCTGAAAACATTGGGGCAGGAAAGTCTTCATTCAACTCAAATTCAGCATGCTTGCTATGCAGAGCAGACTGCTAAATTAACTAAATTATTTCACCTTGCTCTTTATTTAAATTGGTTTGGCTTCTGTGTTGAGACAAGTTCTTGGAACCTTGAATGTATAGCAAACTTTATCATATGGCTTTATTGACACTTTAATGTTTTGCAGGCATAACTATATAGCTAAAAGATCTCCCAGATTTTCCTAGTAGCACCAGCAAGTGTTCTAACACTGGCAGAGCTGTACTGGTAAAATAATCCATTTCCAGAGCAGATTATTTCACTTAGGAGATGGAAATATGTATTTTGTTTTGTTTTTGTTTGGTTAGTATCAGCTGCATCTAAACTAGCAGGGTTTGCCAGTACAGCTATATTGGCAAGCCTTTTAAATGCAAACAGGCAGTATGTGCCTGCAGCACAGTCTGAGATCTCATTTTTAATGCTATTAAACAGCTGTGTCTTGGGCTTTTGCCTTGTTAGACTCTTTTTAACCACATTATTTTGTTCAACTGCTAAATAAACAGCATGGAGTTAAATGTATTAGTGTAATTTATCTTCTTTCCTTCCTAATTTACACTTTGAATGAATTAATTAGAATGATTTAATTAACAATGTACAATAGCAGTACCAGTGCCAGAGCTCTCCCACGGGGATGGGGCCTGGAACACCACTCAGTGACCCACACCTGCTTTTCTTATCATTTGCCTTTGATGTGCTTCTCCAGGCTGGCCAGCAAACAGAGATTTGTGTGGATACAGCACAAAGCATTATAGTGCTTGTTTAGTCCTGGATACATACTAAAAGTGTTCGGGGAAGTCACCATTCAGTGTTTCTTAGCAGCAATTACACCAGTTTGTCCACCAGTTCTGGAAGTGAGAAATCTCTCTTTGCCTGGTTCTGCCTTTCTCATCTGTGTCTGTATGTTTGTTTTCAAAAGAATTATGTTCAGTCAGGCTGGCCCTTAGATGTCATTCCTTCATGTCATGACAGCTCAGACCAAAAAGAAGAGAAAATACCTGCTGCTGTCTAAACCAGCAGCATGCAGGGGCAAATATTGTTGTATGTGACACATAACTGCTCCTCTCCAAAGTATCAGTGTGATAAAATGTTATGAGGTGTGAGTCCCCTGTCACTTTTAAAGTGTATGAACACTGGCCCATTTGAGGTTGGTGAGCTATGCCATCACATTATAGGAAAGGGACAAGAAAAGCCAGGCCTTGGTTTCCATTCCATGGATACGTTTTGTACAAAAGATTTTCAGAAGGATCAGTTTGAGTGTAAATAAAGTAATCAATAAGAATGTCTGGAGTGAGAAAGATTTCCTTTTGAAATTTCTTGATTCATGGCAGAAACCCTTGTAAAATCTATTGCATCTAGTCCAGAATTGATACTTCCAGCAATAGTACTTACAAAGATGAATAATATGGAGGGAAAAAAAAAGTCTCAAGACTCTAAGGAGAAGCCACTCATTTCTCTTTTGTATGTAATTTCTCTGTCCCTTTTATCCTTTTCCATTTTGTCTTGCTCTCAAATTACTCCTCAAAGTCTGCCATAAAAATATTTTTACCTATTCCATATTGTCTGTTCTCCTTCTTAACAAGAAAAGTGATTCCTGTTCATAGAACATAATGATGATGATGACCCATTTTTAGCAGGTTTGATTAGTAAGGGCTCCCAATTATTACCCATATGCAAGCCCTTCCCCAAGATATGTGGATCAGCACAGGGCTGGGAATACCACTGCAAAATGTGAGTGGTTGCTGTCACTTCTGCCATCACTCATGATGACATTTGGCAAAAGTTGTATGTTCACTGCCAGGAGATTTCAGTTCCCTGTGCATATCTTTGCACAGGGAACTGAATATTCTCACCTCTTAAGCGACTCTGTACTGGGTCATTTTCTTGCCTCTCTACGGGAACTGTCTCCAGCAGGGCAGACTCCAGGCCGTGCAGCAGCTTCCTTTTCCTTCTCTCTTGTTAAGTAGCAGTGGCCCCCAGTGGTGACATCTGAGCTGGCTCCTTATTTCAGGTTTTACCACACCGCACTGAAAAGGCTCCGTGCTGTAACAACCTTGGCATAAGAACTTAGGAGATTCCCACATCTTTCACTCCTGCAGGGACCACGGGCCAGTTTCTCCTGACCACCTTTTCCCCACCCCGAAAGTGACCAACACTAATGAGGCTTGGAGAATAGGGGTATGTATTGTATTATTCTCTAAGATGTTTAGTCTTTAAGAAGGAATTAAATGGTACAGCGTGTCACCTAGAGAGACCCCTCAGAGACCCCAATTTTTCTTGTTTTCATCTTTTATGTTAGTATTAAAAGCAGGAAGACAAAAATGTATTCATTCAAACAATTGCTTTGGCATTTTAAGGACAGTAATGCACTTCTAAATTGCTATTTTTACATTGCTGACTAGCATTGCACATTGAAAGGTAGTTAAGGATTTTTAATACTTAAGGACTATTTAAGGACTTCATTGAATGTATTTAAGGACAAGGATTTTAGATGGAAATACATATACTCTTTTGGAGCTGCAACTTTGAGTCACTGAAGTCTGCAAACATAGACATGTATGTCTCAAAACACAAAAAGAACCCAAAACATTTTACCTTAGGGACTTGTTTCACTGTTGCACTCATTAGATGATATTTTGCCCTCAAGTCAGAATGGAACAAGCTTTTCACTTCTTCAGGCCTGCTGAAGAAGACAAGCAATACACAGATACCAGAGAAAAAGAAGGCAATGCATAGGGGCTGAAATGCCCTCACACTGTCTCATACTTAGCTGAGAAAGCTTACCAGATTTATTCAGGTGAATAAGAGTAAACATGAGAGAAGAACTTCTTTTGCTCCTTCTGTTTTTCAGCACCCAGGAGACTTTGAGTTTAATTGTGTTTATGGATATATGTATAGGTAGATCTTAGGTATAAGTCCAGATTGTTGCTCACTTGCCAATAGTCTATGCCTCAGTGCTATTATCATCCACTGTACCAAACTAAAATGAGAGCAAACAAACCTCCTGTAGTCATGCTTTCCATTATCCTATACCTAGATCTAAGTTTTCAGGCCATGAGGTTATGGGAAGTGGTCCACAGAACCCAAGAAAACTGTTAGGTGTATATTGTTTCCAATTTAAGAAGTTTGATGATAAGAATACATAAGAAATTAGGAAGCTTAACATGATTTGTTGGAGGCTACTGCTTTAGGGAGAAGGAGAGTACAGAGTTCTCTGATTTTAGTGGGTTTAGGACAGATCCTGACAAGTATTTTAAAGCAAGCTTGTTTGTGTAAGTATGACTTTATTAATTTTCCTGTTCAGCAATTCACCACAGACATCTGGAACAGCATTATTAGTAGTTTTGAGGCCACATTAATTCTGGATGTTCTTAAGTAGCATTTTTACAGATACTTCAGAACACTTAAGAAAGGAACAGTTTAGAAGGCTCTTGGCAGAACATGAGAAGGTTAAAACAGACTCACTCACCTAGTTTTAATCTGTGAAGTTTGATGGTTGTGAGGACTAAGTAATCTGATTCCAAACTTTTTAACAAAATGAAATGTGTCCTATGGAGTTGGTATTTCTGTGGTTTAGATCAAACTTTTGAACATGTTGCCTACAGCAGGGGTTGTTTCTCAGGCACTAAATACACAAGTAGCCTCAGTATCCAAATCAGGCTGTGTCTGTTTAACGACAAGGACTTAAAAGGACACATTTGCTTGTTTTAAAAGACTTGTTTATGTACTTTGACACTTTACTGTTCTTGTGTACACAGGAAACCAGTGAATTTGATTCTGCCACAGAGTCCATATATTATGCAAAGGTTTAAAATCCTTCATGGTGGTGGTTTGAATTATTTTATCTTTTTAATGACCAAGCCTTTGTAGACGATTAATTCACAGTTAGTGCAGTGTGATGAATTTAGGTCTGCAGCAAAATCTTTTCCTAAAAATAAAAATGAGCTTTTGAGTGAAGAAATGTCTCATTATAACAGTCAAAGCCCTGCAAGTTACACATTCAACAGGGTGAGGAAACCAGATATCATAGGCAAACTGAATTCCAAAAAGGCCTATTACTCCTCTTCTCTAAATGTTAATTTGGATGACTTGGCTACGGCCAAGTTAAGTCAGACAGCTTAAACTTGGAAGAATGTGTAGTGTGGGTAAAGCTTCAAAACTCTCTTAACACAGTGTGGCATTTACTCTGGTCATTGATTTGTGTCTTCAAAGCTCTGCCTTATTTTAGGCTAATGGGATTTAATTAGACATCTGATTGCCACTGCAAGTAGTAAAAATTAAGCTGTTGATGCTTTATTTTAGCTCAACATTTACTCACATTTTTCCCAGTCTCGAGGACGTGTCTGAACATGTTTTTACTTTTCCTACCTGAAGAGTCACTTGGCACATCAACATTTGTGTATTTTGGCTTAAAGAAAAGACAGTAGTTTGGAAATACAAAAGACAGCTTCTGTCTTCTGTAACAAGTCTTGTGTGTTAAGATGTAAAAGAGGTAATACATTAAATTGGAAAGAACTTGAAGTGCATAGTTGGAAGATAGCTGACTGATCACTTGTGTTTTCTTAAAGAAAACTATTTAAGGTTTCAGTTAACAAGCAATTTCCTTTTCAGAACCTGCTTTCATCTATATGTGAACTTAGAATTTTGCTCAAATAGAATAACAAAGCCTAGTGACTCACCACATCCAAATAATTGATAGGAAGAATCTTGGATTTTCCTCAAAGGCCTAATGCAGATTAAGGCTGTGGAAGAAATCTTATCCTGTGATGGCTAAAAGAATAGAAGAATTCCACTCTCTACGTTCTCTAGATAGCTCTGAAATTCATTGCTTTTTGTGATAAACTGCACATATCATAAGTATTGTGGATAGAAAAATATGTGGAAGCTTTGTCATATCACAAGAAACAGATGGGAGTAGAGGCTGACAGCCTTGAAACAGTGGTACACACACCACTGTAAATACATGTAAATGGATTTAGTAGTTCAGAAGTAATAGTTAACCAAAGTATCTAGGCAGAAATCTGTAGTGCTCAGTAGCTTGTGTCACATGCCAGTACACTTATGGTGCACGTACACATTGTATGCACAGGCCCAGCTAGAACTTCTGTTTGTACATGTGTAGTCACATCTTCTTCTCTAGAAACAAACAAACAAACAAACAAATTTATGGATGACCAATTTTATGAAAATTCACCAGATTTGGAAATTTGACATCAACATTATCTCAAGCAAATTTTACATTATCATTGCTCAAATGAAGATTGGAAATAACTGAAAATCTCAGTAAGCATTAATAGAACCACCAGATTTTAATGCAAATGAAAGCTACATTGATATGCAAACAGAATCCTAAGATTTAGCTAGACTACCACCTGTGCTCCTATGACTAAGATAGTTTGGAAAAATCCTCTATTTCTCTTCTGCTCAAGTACTTTTGAAGAAGCTTTCTACTTGCTGGGGGGTCTTTGAGATTCCATTCCACTAAATGGGGAAAAAACCTTAGAGATATAAAATGTCTGACAAAAATCATAAATGGTTTCATTAGATGCCATTGATCACTCCAGATCATAGATAGATCAAAAGAAAAACACAGATAAAAAATAAAACAAAACAAACCTCCAATAACTTAGAATTCTCCTTTATGATTGACACAGCAGATTTCATTTATTTTCTATAAAATTAATAAATAGAATTATTTTATGTTGCTTCTCTGAGCAGTGTAGTGAAGATGTGCTTCTGCAAGAGTTGTGTTGCCTGAGAGCAAAACAGTTTTAAATTTTATAGACTTTCTTCATCTCATTTCCCACCAAACAGCATTAACATGTGAACTTCTAGAACATGCAGTAAGTAATGTGATGCGGCTTAGCTTTTTCATGCTAATGCACCTCAATAAACAGATTGTAGAAATTAAAATACATTTAAAACACAGGACTCCCAGCCTATCCAAATACAAAGCATAAAATTTTGTCCATGATCTTTAGAATAAATTGGAACAAGGAACAATCTTTTGACACTTTGTCAAACCTTTCCTTTTACTATAGTCTAAACATTTTTATATTTCAACCTATCCCAATATATTCCTGTCTGAGAAATTATCTAAAAGAAAAAAAACAAAACAAACATTCAGTCCATTCTTTAAGGAGCCAAAAGAAAAAGATACTTAAATAATTTGTTACTTCAACAAGGCTTATTAAGAAGAGGAAATATCTTTAAAACTTTATTCTTCTTGCACTGTTAGTTACAGCACCTACTAATGCGGAATTAACTTAATCTTCAGCTGTGTACTTGTTAGGTATAATGACTTAGACTCCACTTTTCAAACTGTGATAGTTGACTTTTCAAACTCTGATAGTTGTAAAATCTGGGCTGAGTTCTGCAGCCATCTCTCCCCACTCTCTGTGGTGAGGTGGCAATCGTATGGCATCAGGCAAGGCAAGAGACTGCCCAAAGCTCATGAGAAAGGATGTTAAACTCACTGTTTAGTTAATCCATTATCATGAACAAACTCAGACATCTGAAAAAGGAATGAGTACATCGTGGCCTTGTTGAAGATAGTAGACAGGTGATTGGAGATGTGGTTATGTCTCCCTAATTATTATAGAGTTAGGCAAAAATGCTTAGTGAAGCAGACATGCATTTAAATTACCTAGGCTCACAAATATAAAACAATCTCCACCCTCCACTCTTTAAATACATTCCTTTCTCCCTTTTTTATTACTTATGGTACAATTACTTATTTATAGATAAACACATTCCTGAGGAACTCATTACAATGGCATTTTTCCTTTCTTTTCTGCATACATTCCTCTTTGCACCATTCCTGTTTTGCTCCATCTTTGCACAGTGAGATCAAGTGCCTTAACTGTTAAAAACATACATTTCTCTTAGCTGCCCTCCTAGCTTAGCAGCATTTGTCCATAAAGGAGCTGCAGGGAGAGAAGCCTGCCAATTGCACAGCCAAAATATACTCAGTCACACCCTGGGAATGGATGGATCCTGGAAGGATTGCACAGATTCCACCCTGATAGGTTTTGGTACCGCATGCCCTATCTGATCCACTTATTTCAGTAAATCCCACAACCATGAAATGATAGGTCTAACCTATTAATGCCTGCAGGCATAGTCATCCACTCTACCCTGATCTGAACCAACAGATGAACCCAAACTTTCTGAAGCACATTTTTTCAACATTATTTATTTAAGACTAAAACCCAGCTCCTCTGAAGTCAGAGGGAATTTGCCAGTGAATGTCAACACCTCTGCTTTTTTATTCTTTGGCTTCCTAAGCAGGAACTGCCAATCATACCATATTACACAGTCATTTTACGAGGCATCCAATCATGCTTTCATGAAGTAGAGACAAGTTACTGTTCGCCTTTGCTGGCTACAGAACTGGGCGCCTTCAGCAAACCACCACATTCTCTACGTATTTCTTTTCTTGGAAGACACAACTCCAAACTTCAAACCATTCTGTCTTATGAATGGAAAAAAAAAAATCCCAAAACATTATACTTTCATGTATATATAGTATCAAACTCCTATCTGCAAGCCTGTTTCCTGACATTTTTCCCCTCTTTGAGGATCTAAGTGTTTTCCTATTTCTTTCTGAATAGCAAAGCCTGTAAAATAGGCATTGGAAGACTTGAAGTTATATAGTTTTGCAGAACTAGAACAAAGAGTCAAGAAAACATAAGAGAATATGTAGATCTAAATCTCATTGTTCATCAGAAAGTTAACTTGAGCTTTATAAAAATGTGTAATTATGACTTCAGATTCTTTGTCTAGAGGTGTTTATTTTTGACTGAGGTGTCTTTTTCTGTGATTATTCTTAAAAACTTTAAGTCTACATATAACAAAACATATGCCTAATAATATTAGGCAATCTTCTTAAAATATTGACATGTTAGCATAGGAACTCTTGGCAGAACTGAAAGCAGCAGACAGATAGGGCTTAAACTGTCTTCCTCTCTTTGCTTCCTTTTCTCCAGTCCCAGCTACAGCCAAGGTAAAAAGCCACCTCCAAGCTTCTTTTAACATTCAACAGCCCTTGGGGAGGGAGAGCAGAAATATGGCAGTACACATGCACTACTTAAGGACCACAAACTGAGGGTAACACAGGACTCCTCCACCCAGGGGGTTGCTTTAAAGCCATTTTGCCCTGTCAGCATCAGTCGTGGCAGCTCTAAGCACCATGTGCCATTTGACTGCACATTCCCCCTATTTACACTTGAACAAAGCTGGCTTTCTAAGCACTCTTCAGCTGACCAAACAAAGCGCTGAAATTAATAATAAAAGACATTTTAGATTCATACAGTCTTGTTACCACTTATTCATAGCAGTCCTATAAGGAACATTTACACAAAGCATCCAGGTCATACAAATACTACGGACCAAAAGAAGCAGGAGCTAAATAACATGATCTGACCACTTCTGACAAATTAAACTGCAAATACAATACACAAGCCTTAGAGCTCATTGAACAAAAGAGATTACTTACAGATTGCCAAAAAAAAAGCAACATCTGTTACTGGGGTCTATACAAAGAAAATATTACTGTTTAACTACAATCAAAACCATTCTTCAGCTCTTAAAATCCACAGTTCAATTTAAATGTATTGTTTGGGGGTTTTTTTGAAACTTGATATTTTTGTAAGGTTTTCTTTATCGCTTAAAAATGCTTTTTTTCCAAAACATTTCCCAATAAATCTTGAAATTCTTTTCAACAGGTCTAAGTATACTGAGCAATACTGCTTACAAAAGCCTTTTAGTTGTATTGTGGTAGCTCTTTGGATTGTGAATCAGTGTTTAGATATGTTTTCTTTGATACTTTCAGGCTCTACATTGCACTTTTAAAATGTTTATCATAATAAATTAAATATTCACAGTAAAGATAAGGGACTTGGGGAGGTGTGCATATCAACAATTATATTAATTATATATTAAAGGATTTATTATTCACTTTATGAATACACAGAAAGTTAAAAAAATATTTCCAATCTAAATTCCTATAAACAAAGCACTTTAAATATAAACTCCATAAATTCCATCAAATTTACTTTCCACTTACCCATTAAGTGCTTTATTAAAGTTAATTCTGAGAAATGAGATTCCTATGATGACTAAAGTATATCAGATTATTTTCTCTATTATGGCAAAATCATAAACTATTGGCTGGAAAGCATCTTCAAGGTCTCTAGTCTAACCTCTTACTCAAAGGAGGGATATTTTTGCCATTAAATCAGACTGCCTACAGCCCTTTCGAAAATCTCCAGGCAAATTTTGAAAAATCTTCAAGACTGGAGAATATTAACTTACCTTCACCCACTGGTGGTGTTGCCTGCACCACCCAGGACACCATTCACCATCATTGCTGTGAGGTCACGCTGCTGATCAGGTTCCACCTGCAGCTCACCAAAGCTGGTCTTGTGACAGTGTCCAGCTGGTACCACTGCATGGGAGTTTTCTGCCTCAAGTTTTCTGCCTTTACACTTGTGGAACTTGTTTCTGCTTGTTCCATGGTTGCAAGGTCCCATGGGTTTGTATATCTCCAGTTCATTTAAGTATATTCTAAGCTGACCCTCCTCTCGGTTATTACAATAGTACACAAGAGAACACAATAGAAGTGAAAGCAGGTTATTGAGGGCATTGTTCAAATGTGTCTTAAATGCTGTGACAAGCTCAGGGCATTGACCACCTCTCCAGGAAGCCCATTCCAGTGTTTGACTGCCCTCTCAGTAGAGAAATGCTTCCTAATGTCCAGGTTGACCCTCCCCTGACACAGCTTTGTATCATTCCTACGTATTCCATCACTGGGTCCCAGGAGAAGAGATGGACATCTCTCGTTCCCTGTACTCAGGAAGCTGTACAGAATAATGAGATCACCCCTTAGCTTCCTTTTCTCCAAACTGGAGAAGGTCACAGTCCTTTGCGACTTCTCACAGAACTCTCACCAGCTTTGTTACCCTCCTTGGTGAACATTCAAGAACTGTCACATCCTTCTCTGATTCTGAGTTTTGAATCACAGGGCACAGAAACGGCACTCAACACTCCAAAAGAGGCTGCACCAATGCTGAATACAGTGATAATCACCTCTCTTGCACTGGCAGTGCAGTGTTTGATGCATCCTGGGATGCTGGTTTCCTGCCAGGCTGGCAGGGCTCACTGCTGACTCACACTGAGCTGCTGCTGACCAGCACCCCACATCCCTCTCTGCGGGGCTGCTCTCCTGCCACTCCTTTTCCAGCTGGTACTTGTGTCCAGTCTTATCCTGGCCCAGGTGCAGAACCCAGCATTTGTTCTTGAATTTCATGCTCTTGACAATTGCCTAATGCTCTATTAAGACCTCTCTGCAAGGCCTCTCATCACTCAGAAGAGTCAAAAGCACCTCCCACTTTAGTATCATCGACATAATGGTGCATTAATTTCCTGCATGCAGATCACTGATAAAAGGATCGAACAGACCTGGCAGAACCTGGAAGGCTTAGCAGGAGTCTCTGCTACTAAAGACTGAAATAAGTAAAGCATTAGGTATGTCAGCATCTTTCATGCCCTTCATTAGTAGATCTCCTACCTGATTCACCACCAGGTCTGTGATTCCCCTGGTCTTCTTTTTGCTGCCAATACACCAGCAGAAGCCTTTCTTGTTTCAGTCCACATGCCCTGTATATTTCAATGCCAGCCAAACTTTGGTATTGCTAATTTCATCCTTGCATCCCCATATGGTGTTTCTACTCTCAGTAGTATATCCCATCTTCTGCTTTTCATACTCACTTTCCTGGTGTTTGAGCTCAGTCAGATGGTCTCTGTTTGACCACATTGGTTTCCTGCTGTATGTCTTGAATATTGGGGTGATATCAGTGGCCAATAAAGATTCAGTCAAAGCAGGTTGTGTCTACAGGGATGGACAAATTTCAAAAAAGTTGTTCCAATTTGGACTTTGGGAGCTTTCTAATATTTTGGCTTAGAATTATTTTTTTTCCTGATGAAACCACTTCATGTCCCTCATATCTGAATTATACATTAAGGCTGAGAGATGCTATCCCTCTCTGTCAGGGCTATAGACTATTAATAAATCCATACATCACCATTTATTTGTTACTGTAATGAAAGGGGTGACAGGAACACTGATCTTGAACTTGAATGTCAGGCTTTTTCTCTACATCATGGTTTTCTGTTGCCTTCATCAATCTCGTTAGTGAATGAAGCACATATACCTACTCTGTTCATCACAGACTCAAAAGTGGAAAATGAGATACAAATTCAGTGAGAATTCTAAAAAGCAGGATGTTGAACCTGAATTCAAAGATGGCTGACTGCAAGGGTAGATGGAGAATATAAATGAAAAAGTAATCTAAGCACAGAATTCTGTGTCTCCTGAAGCCTAAAATTGTAGGGATTTAGAATCACTATTTAAAAAGAGCTGAAAAAGTTGAGAGAGAAATGATTCAAGAATGAATAAGGATTTCAGTAGAGCCAGAGCTGAATCAAAGAGGAAGCCTGGCAGTGCTGTAGGGGTTGGGAAAACCCTTTGCAGGGACACACAAACAAACTGTAAGAGGATAGAAGATTTAGAAATCAGGTCAACCAATCAAGGATGGCTTTGAGATTTCTGGTCTTCACTATTACAGAAGATAATTAAGCAAATTATTGCAATAGCTGGAGTCCTCTTACAAAGTTTAAATAAACAAAAGATAGTTCATAGGTGCCTGTGATAAATCTGGTATAAAAATTCGTAAATAAAATAATAATCAAATGTATAATATAATGGTGTTAATAAACTGTAAAAACCTAGCAGGTAGAAATCTGTACCTAGCCAAGTCTCCGCGGCTCCAGCTATGAAACAAAAAAGCAGAACAAGGACCATCAGACCAAATAAAGCCACTAGCCAGCCCCGATAAGAATCACATCCCGTCCAATGCAAGGAGAATTCCTTCTTGAACGGTGAAGCAGGATTCCCCGACGATGAAAATTCCCCGGCACAATATGCATACCAGAATCAACATAAGACTGGCTGGCTCAATTCGCATAAGAAAAAGACCTTCCCGGAACGGATCCAGGGGACTCAACAAATCCGGGAAGGCCATCTAGAAGAAATTTGGACTATTTGGTCCATCCTGGACACCTGTACTGCCTCAGGACAAAAAAAAACCCTATAAAGCAGCGAACTGAGAATCGTTCGGGGTGGATTTGGGTGACCTGTACCTTGGTGTGCAGACCCCTCATCCACCCGGCGCGGCACTGCAAATATCCTATTTTGTGGTTTTCTCTTTTTATTGGTGATTGGGATCGTTTTATTAATAAATTGTTTCTTTGTTAATCCGATTTTTGCCATTGCATTTATAACAGTGCCAAACCAGCATCCGTGCAGACTTTTGCTCCCTTTCAATAAAAGTTAATGGAAGGAGGGATGCACTAGTGGGGTTCTGGTACTGGCACCTGTCAAGGCTGGCCTTAATGTACTTGTTTTCAAACAACCTGTAACATATTTGGAAATACACATCTAGAGGATTTGTTTGTTTGAGGAGATTTTGCAGAGTAAAAAGGAAAAATAAAACCAAAAAAACAAACTAAAGAAACTGTAAGAGATTGACACTGACAGCTCTTATACAGATAATAAACATGTAAAAAAGACATAGAACAAAGGATTATAGCAAATGCAGAATGCCATGTAAACAAAACTCACTGTGCTCAACAGAAATGGCAATGGCAAACAAAAGAAAGTTGCAAGTACCATTTTTGAAAAAGCAGTGATGTTTCAGGGTGAAAACAATAAAAAACCTTAGACAAAGAAAAGGTGTAGAGGAGAGAATAGCTCAGTTACCTGTTTTTCAGAGTTGTTTGGAAATTCACAATGGCAAAAGCAAGGTGGGCACGATTCAGTGAAATCTCTTTTCCACTTGATAGAAGTTCAGTTCACCTTTCTTGAAAATGTCATGGAAGACTGTAAAAATGGAGACTTTGCAGATGGCTTTTATGCAAAGCTGTTGTCCTAATGAGAAAATGTGAAAGGCTGAAGAACAATAATTTCATAGACCTGTAAATCTAACAGAACACAGTCCTAGAGAAGAAATAAACAAGTCTTAGATCAAAGGCTTCATATATCACCTTCACTAGAGGAATAAGTAGAAATTTATTAGTTGCTTTTGTTTTTTCCTTTTTTTTAAAAGCCAGCTCACAATAAGTATACCGTTTAATGTCAACTTAAATTACATCTATAGTTTTCTGACAGATTCATTTGCTTTTTGAGGTTTATGTCTAACACACTGACAGTTTCTAATCAATAGGAGACAATTCCCTTTGAGAGTTATTAAAATATACCTTGCATTTAAATGCAATAAAAAGCATGACTGAACATGCCTCTGTTCCTCATAACACATAAATGCCACATCTGGCCCATAAAAAACATGCATTATACAAAGGTTGTATGAATGCCAGATACATATTATTACATGGAACTGTTTTATCCATCTAGCCTAATTTCCAGATGTTTTATTACTTGTAGACAAGAGTATTGTCAAAACTGTTGTTGGAAGTCCATTTATTTCAAGAGGGCAAGGCACAGGAATAGCAAGTTAAGCTACAGGAAATGTTTGTGATACAGTTAATGGCAAATCATGTGACTGAACCATCAGTGCTATCATGTTTAAAGAGACACACTTAAAAATTCAATTTCAGACTAAGATTTCACTTGACTGCATTGTAAATATGCACTTATTTATTCCTCCAGAAGTAAATGGCACATAATTGTAGGTAATATTTACAAAAAACAGAGCAAGCAACTAATGAAAATGAAATGGAAACCATTAGTACAAAAATTGCTGGTAACTGTAACCATATCTGAAAACATATCAAGCAGTTAGCTAAAAATTCTGAAGACATTGAAAACTCATGTCCTTGAATTCCTCCAATTTGGAATTGGGCTGTGGGAGTCCTCTTGGGTTTTGGGGTTTTTGGTTTGGTTTTTTTGGGTTTTTTGGAGGGGTTTTGTTTGTTTGTTGGTTTGGTTTGGTTTTTTCTTGTTGTTGGTTGGTTGGGGTTTTTTTGTTTGGGTTTTTTGGGGGGTTGTTTGGTTTGGAGGGTTTTTTGTGGGTTTTTTTGGGTTTGGGTTTGGGGTTTTTTGGTAGGTTTGTGGGGTTTTTTTTTAATCTCTAAGGAACAGAAATGTATTTTCAAATATATCTGAAATTAGAGTGACAGTTCTCAAAGAACCATATGGCATCTGAAAAGCTTCTCTGGGTCCCTCATAAAAGCCAGGTTTCTAGTGCAATAATAAAATTATGAGGTAGAGGAGGGGATGAAAAGGCATGTAGGTGAGCACATAAAAGAAAGGAAAAGCAGCAGACACTATGTCATAAAAATGGTGTTTCACCAAGATGTCTGAAGGGACAGGACACAGAAGACTTTAAGCACAGCAAAGCAGAAATGAAGAATTGTAAGAATGCCACTAAAAAAGAGGTAATAATATAGGGGTTGGGCAGTAACCACTAGTTTTCCTCGTAATGAAAGTATATTTTATTAAATGCTGGGTTTGGTTTAATGAAATACAAGATACACAGAGAGATGTGAAGGTTACCAAGTGAAAACACACATTTTTAGAATAATTGATGTATCAGTGTGACATTTCTGATTTTATTCTTGAAAACAAACAAAAAAGCAACAATCTTAGATTGACTATAGCAAATATACTTCATAATCCTATTCAAAATGGGATCATAACATGATCTCATAACTTCTGTTTCTAAAAAGTAACATTAATTCCAGAGTCTTTTCTGTCCTGTAATATTTCCTACACTGGCACTGAAAACCTAAATTCCTCTGCTCAATTCATTGGGAGTCCTGTTTCAAATTACATACTACTTCTCACACCATGCTTTCTTTTTTAGTAAGTCCCAAGCAGGAGCACAGCCATTTAAAAAAAACAAACCAGACATTTCAGGTGAAGGGAGGCAGATCTAATAGGGTCTCAAAGAAACCTGGAGGCTACAGTCTAGGGTTGACTTCACAGTTAATGATTAATTTGTTTACCTCTCTTAAAATTTACTGAACACCGATATTTTAAACAGGATTACACTATATGCACTAAAAACATAAAAACTCCCAAGTTTTCTGAAATACATAACAGCTGGGAGGGTATAATTAATTTCAGTCCTATGAATACCCTGACCCTGTAACTTGTATTTACCTGAAACACAACAAAGACTACAAAAATGTCCCAGAGTTTTAGACAGGACTCAAAAGATGGGAAAACATTCGTCCTTCTGTTCATGCAAAGTATGATGGTTGATCCACCATCACTGATTATTCCTCAGAAGTTGAGCTAAGATGAGGATCAATAATTTACCCTACTTATTAAGTAGCCCTGTCCTGCTCCATCCATCAATTCTCTTCTCTACAGACATCTACAATGGTGTCTGATTGGTTACCATTTCAGCTGGCCCCTAAACCAGTCAGAAATCTTTGGCCTTAGTGTACTGCCAGCTACAGGACAAGGACATTTAGAGTTACAGACTGAGTAGCACAGCACAGCACATTATCTTTAGTAAACGCAAAGCTGGCTATTCACTTGCCTTGCTGTGAATAGCCAGCTGAAAGGCTTTTCAGTGTGGCTTCAGACCAAAGCCAGAAGACATCTTACATCCCATGTCTAAAGCTTTGTGTATAATGATTGAGATAGCTGTGACAAGACTAAGCAGGTAATTAATACTTCTCACTGTATGTATTAGCCTAATTGCCATTGCACTTCTCCTAGAAACTCTTTGTTCTTTTATTGTAAAGAGAAAGCAATCTGGACCAAGAGCATGCCTGATTCCAATGGATTGCTCAAGGAGGACAGAGTACACAGAAATATTCTGTGTACAAACAGCAGCACGAAGAGAGAAACATTGCACTTGTGCAATGCTGGAAGGAAAATAACCTATACATTGCAATATCTCTGAGTTGGAAACATAAGTGAATTATTCCTTTTTGGATGCCATAAAGGCCTGCTTAAATCAGTCTTGAGATTCTGTATAAATCCTGCTATTGAAAATAAAAACTACTCAGATTATTTGCATTGCCACATATCTTGACAAATCTAGGACTCAAATCTGCCCCTTAGAATATGTCTATAATGTATCCAACAGAACAAAATTAAAATTGACTGATTACAGCAGTATAAACACATGTAAAAAATTCAAAACAAGCAGCTTGTTACACAAATTACAGATTTACAAATTTATGCTGGAATTATTTTTTCTCCAAAGCTAAGAACACAACTAAAAACTAAAAACACAAACACTACTAGCAGTGTTTATGTTAGGAGGTCTCCAAACACTTTGCAAAGGAGACACTGCTCTCTAAATGTAACATGCTAGCCAAAACCACGCTAACCAAGTCAGAACACTCACAAGCTAATTCAGAACAGATACAAATTATATGGCAGGTAGAACTGGCCTCATCCTCACCCTTTAGAGTAACGCATTCACCTGTGTTCTACTATCAGTTTTTATTGAAAGCATCTGCAAGTTCTCACTGTAACACTCTATTGTCCAGGAGAAAGACAAGTGTTGTTAAAAACAAAACAGTATCCTCAAAGTTTTCCTCTCTGGAGATTTTTTAATATACTGTTACCTATATTATTGTCTAAACCATAGGGTATTCCTTTCTCAGTTCTCATTAAGTCCAATGAAAAGAAAGAATATACATTTATCTTTGATTTTCTGGTCTAGAAAATGCATCTGCCTTGTATGTACTCTGGGTCTTGTTTGCATACATGCTGTAATTCTAACACATGTTCTTGTTTCATTTTATAAGGACCGGTGGAAGAGTTTGTATGCTCTGGTTTCTTTACTGCTCCATAAAGCATGACTCTTCTGTAATCAAAGTTCATGCTAAAAATTAAATGAGCCTAAGGAGGATAATTCATATCTCCTTCCTCCATATTCCCCCATCCATGCCATCCTGCACCAAGACTGTACTTGACACAGCAAAAAAAAAGAAAGGGTTGGATTACTTTTTTTAAAACAGACTGCATGCAGCTTGCTGTTTTTGAGGATCATAATGCTGCATAAAAATAATAAAAAATCAGTAACAAGCTGCCAGCAGTGAACAATGCACCAGATCTAGTTTGGCAATATACTAGAACACATTACTGGTCAGCAACACTGTCTCACCTTTTGAACCTAAAGATCCCAAATCACAGAATCATGGAATGGTCTGGGCTGGAAAGGACCACAATCATCTAGTTCTACCCCGCCCCGCCACAGGCAGGGGCACCTACCACTAGACCAGGTTGCCCAGAACTCCATTCAACATGGCCTTGAACACTTCCAGGGATGGTGCATCCACAGTTTGTCCAGGCAACCTTTTCTAGTGTCTCAGCACTCTTATAGTGAAGGATTTATTTCTAATGTCCAATCTAAACCTAACCTCTGCCATCTTACAGCTATTCCCTCTTGTCCTGTCACTACAGGCCCTTGTAAGAAGTCCCTCTCCATCTCTGGTGTAGGCCTGCTTTATATACTGGATGGTGCTCTAAGGTCTCCCAAGAGCCTTCTTTTTTCCAGGCTGAACAACCCCAACTCTCTCACTTTGTCTTCACAGGAAAGGTGTTCCTGCCTTGTGATCATCTCCATGGCCCTCATCTGGACTAACTCCAACAAGCCTATGCCTTTTTTATGCTGTAGGCCCCATTGCTACAGATGGGGTCTCAGCAGAGCAGAGCAAAGCAGAGGGGCAGGATCCCCTCCCTGGTCCTGCTGCCCACACTGCTCTGGATGCAGCCCAGGACACGTTTGGCTCCCTGGGCTGTCAGTGCCCATGGCTGGGTCATGTCCAGCCTCTCCCCCAGCAGCACCCCCAAGTCTTTTGACTCAAATCTATTATCAATATATTCTCTACCCCTCCCTGCCCCCACACCTGTGATTGGGATTATGAGATGTAGGACTTTGCATTTGACCTCGTTGAACTTAACGAGATTTATACAGACCCTGCTCTCAAGACTAACAAGGTCCCTCTGGATGACATCCCTGCCCTGCATCAACTGCCCCACACAGCTTGGTGGTGCTGGCAACCTTGCTGAGATTGCAATCAATCCCACTGTCCATGTCACCAATAGATATTTTTAACAGGGACAGTCACAACACTAACACCCTGCCTGAAGAATTCCACACATGACTGGTTTCCACTTGGACATTGAACCATAGGCTGCAACTCTTTGAGTGTGACCATCCAGGCAATTCTTTATCCACCAAGTGATTCACCCATCCAATCCACATCTCCTCAGTTTAGAGACAAAGATGTCATGCAGGACAGAGTCTTTTACAACAGAAAAAGCAACACAAGCCTCCATTTTTGGAGCACCTCTTCTTTTTACCTTTTACTAACCTTTTTCTTGCTAGGTGATCTTACTGCCCTTAAGGCAGAACTTGATTTATGGGACTTCATCTCAATAGAAAGACTGGAACACTGATGCACTCTATTTTCTTCTCTTTAGCTCTCCTACAAAACTTACTTCTCTTCCAGGACAATATAACTGCAGTCATAGCTTTGTTCCATGTCCAGATCAGCTTTAGTAAACCCCATCCAACCCCAGCACACAACAGTGAAGCTGTAGGGCTGCTCTGTTCAGCACAACCAGGTGACATAGAGCAGATGAACCTGACTTAGAGTATCCAAGGTGAACAGAAGACAATATCATTTGGTTACTGTTCTTAGAAGCTTTTATGTCATACAAATTTCCCACATGAATCACTGCATATTCTTAATTTAAATATAGTGTGCAACACATCTGCTGCAGCTGGCACTAAGCTGAAGCAACATGGCTAAAGGACTACCAACAGGAAAGAACTTCTGCACAAAATGGATTAACAGCAACACAGATGAGGTCAGCTTCAGGCTTACCTGGCCAAGCTCAAACACCCCGTGGATGAAACAACACAGCCTCTCCAGAGAGCTTGTTTTGGTGCTGCACTGAAGAAATCACCAACCAGCCTGTTCTGATGTGCAGGGCACTGAGGTTAGTCCAGTCCTTAAGTTTCTCAAAGTCTCTCTGAAGTTGTACCTGCAGGTATGTCACCCTCTCTAACTAAATTGTACTGTCCATAAATTTGACATTTCATCACAACAGACTAGTCAATGAGTCTCCACTTGAAAACATTGTGTGTGTTTGCTTAAAGGGGACCTAGTTTTCAGAGTAAAATTAGGAGAAATACATGAAAACTTTTCCAAGGGCACAACAGTTTAATTCATCCTAAGTTTAACATTTTCAGTGACAGCAAGGAAGGAGGCAGAAACAAAGCAAGATCCGGTCAGGTCCTGAGAAATAATAGTTTTATTTCTTGCCTCTCTAAACATAGCTGATTTAGATGTTTTTTTGCCTCTGGAAAGTTCCTCTAGTGTTCCTAAAGAGGATACAGACTTACCCCTGTACATTGGGACTCCTATTATCCTGTAATCTGTAATCAGTAAGTTTGAATGTTAACTAGTCAGAATACAAACAGTCATTAAGTAGGCACTTGATTTGCATTGATTTCTTCAGCGATATTTATTTTGCTGTATAAGCACGGCATGGAGAAACTCCGCAAAAAAAGCTTTGCACATGGAACCCTGGGATGGTTTGCAATCAGCTAACAAGATGTACAGACGAGAATAATTGTTGTTGCCACCACGCTTGTAGTTACACTTTCAGGGTGAAGTCCCCAGGAAGGAAAGACACTGATGCAGTGAGAGCATAGCACCACCTCCTGGTGAAGACGTGGCTTCAGAGGGGAGGAAAAGATTTTGTCATCTTTCCCCATAATAGTTACATATAAATCAATCAATCAAACTTGTCTGTATAGACTTTGTCCTCTTTGATTATTAAAGAAATCTCCAACATATAAAACTTGCAAGGGTTCTGCACCTCAGACATTGTGTGGATGCTCCTAGTGTTTTGTTATAAAAGAAAAGAAATTTTTTAAAAGGGAGTACAGCAGAGGGGGACAATAGAGTAGGTGATTCAGGTAGTCAGTACCTTCCAAGTACCTTATCCAAGGGGGACAGGAAGAGGATGATGTGGCCAGGAACTCAGGATAAAAAGGGGGCTGTGTCCCTCAACAATTTGAAAGATCCCAGGGGAATGCCCTGTGGCCTCTCCCTTTATATAAAGTTACATAAAGTCAATAAAGTTACTGGACTCCTCTGTTTTCTTTCTGGACATAAACCTCTGCTGTTGTGAATTTTTTCACATACTTCTAATCCAGGACAGCTCTGCTATGTCCTACTCGACAAACTGTGTCTGCAGTGATGGCCAAAGTACTTTGAGAAATCAGCAGTTAGTGAAAAGGGACAAATCATTACTGAAAACAGGCTGTTCAAAGGGTTTACTCAGCCTTTTTCTCCATCCCTCTGATATCTCACTGCAATTGCTGCAGACCAAAGAACCAGAGCTGATAAAACCAAAGACTCCCAAGCAATCTATATCTGAGCAGTATATCTCTATCAGAATAGGAGGTTCCATAAGTCTGAAGCTCCCAAGCAAATGGCAGCACTGCTCCAGTCCTGACTTTCACAGAACTTCCCAGACAGCTGTGAAACAAAAAAAAGACAAATCAACAAAAGGCTGTGAGGAGTTTTATAGCCACCCAATAGCCTAGAACCTTTTTGCATTTGTCATATGTTAGCACTTTCTCCCAACATGTTTTTCACACCTTCTAGGGGCTTAAGCACTGAAGCCACAGGCCTGACCCAGTACTAGAATCATACAGATTTCTTTCTATCCAAACCACATAACAAATACTAAAAGTAGTCAGACAGTAGCACACAATAGGGCTGGCAGCCTAAACCACAACTCCCTTTGCAAGAGAATGTGTGCGTATTATATATGCTGTGTCCACAGTTTTCTTTCTAGCTGGTTCACCTACTTAGACTAATCATGCATCTGGCACGTGCATCCATTCAAGGGCTGTCCTTGCTATTGTTTGAAATGCTACATGCTATATGTTGAAACATCTTCAGCCTGTGAGTTACCTTGAAGTTACATCACTTAAACATCCTGTTTTCATTAGTTCTTATCCCTAATTATAATTATGTATGTCAACATCAATACCAGCATTCTCAGTATGTAGCTCACAGACAGCTCATGTATTATGCTCCATTCGGAAATTCCCTTCAGCCAACAAACACACCTAAAGTTGGACAATTCTAAACCCATCATTCAAACACTCACTGGTCACACACAGGATTTCTAGGCTGTCAGGACTTCCAGCCTTCTTGATGTAATCAGTGCCTGGATACTCCTGATATATAAAAGACATCCATAAAAAGATACCTATACAAAGTGGCCAGGATGAAAAAGAACATGTATTTGGAAAAATGTGGATATACAATAACCCTACAGAAGAGTGTGTGCAAGCTAGGTTAGGAACTTACAGTGCAGCAAGTGACTCCCTGCTAGAAGTTTATCACATTTCCAAACTGCAGAATCTTCACAATCTTTCCCTATACAAAATTACTGTCAGCAGATATATGTAGTATGAAATTATCATCCTACTTTATTCAGTCATAACATACCCTTGTAGGCAAGACCTTCATCTGAGGTACATTATGCCATGTACCTACAAGTAATCAGCTGCATGGAAAGATTCAGTCCCATCTGCAAAGGATATGTACTACTCATAGGTTCCACTACTCAGAGAATGGAACAGCAGAACTTATTACAACCATGGTAAAAAACATTTACTTGTGATCTGTCAGTTTCAGGTAACATAATAATTTAGCTTAGCTTGGCAATGTAGCAAATAAAATAGCACCTGGATTCCAAATAATGGGGAAGTCATACTTTTCACTAACAGTGATGAATTTGTTTCAAAATTTAATGGTTGAACCTTTAACATACTCCAAAAATGTCTTTGTGAGACACTGATGTGCAATTCCCAGTCTGGTCTCAACTCACACCCTAGTCTACTGGGTAGAAACACTCCCATATGTTGACCAGACTACAGTGGCCACAAAATATTACTCAGTGGTAGTAAGTCACTGTTTTCTCTATGCTGCTTTGTTATTTCTCAAACAAGAAGTCAACAGCAGAGACTACAGGGAACATTTCTTGGCACACCAGGAAACACTGCTGAGAGATCTCCTGTCACTTTGAAGTGACTGCTGTAGCCACAGAACAATTGCAATAACTAAGAGTTACACAAATGGAAGACCTTCATCCCATAAAAGTTACTGGTGTGCAGCCCAATCCCACCATTTTGGTTAGAAAGGTAAACTTTTAAGATTCCTAATGTCCAAAAGTGCCTTTGGTGGTTTTTTGTTTTGTTTTGGGGTTTTTTGGTTTGGTTTTTTTTTGTTTGTTTTTGTGGTTTGTTTTTTGGTTTTTTTTTTTTTTTAGGGGGGGTGGGGTTGTTTGTTTGTTTGTTGTTTTGGTTTTTTGGTTGGTTGGTTTTGGTTTTTTTAATTCCTATTTAACACAGGAATGTGTGTGAAGGAATCTGTACAGTTCTGTTATAGGCGTCAAGCTCAGCTACGTTTATCATGTTTTTTTACTGCAGCAATTCTCCTCCTGTTTTCAGAAAGGATTAGTCTGCAACTGACACAGCTTCTACCTTGTGGAATGGAAAAGCCACTGTGGTAGAAACAGGAGATTCAAGTTCCTGATCTGAATAACTCATGATTGCACTTTTCAATTTTTCCACGAAAACGCAAAACAGCACTTTACTACTCATTCAGTGGGTATGTACAACCTACAAAACCATGTAAGTCTTTACAAGCCTAGCTAAGAGTACATTCCCACACTAACACAGTTTACAATCTAGGCCAAATGTCAACAATAAAGAAAGATCAAAATCTATTCCTCTCAGAAGCACAACATCAAACTTACAGAACAGGCTAAGGATAAAGTATGGAAGATTTCTATGTTCAAGATTTTGAGTTGATACTGGAGCCCTTTTTTTGTTTTGGTTTTGGTTTTTTTAAGAGTATGAAGCACACTAATGTCTTCTTTGATTGTGCACACTGCTGGAAACAGTTACAGTCCTAGATCTGCAGTTTCAACATTCTGCCATGTCCTATGGAAATCCCACTAAAATCACTCTTCAATTTTTGTGTCCTGTTTATCCTCTACTGTGAGCTTAGAACCAGTCCTAAGATGCAACATAAAACTGGGTTACACCATTATCACTTCAAACCTAAGTGTCTAAAAATGCCAATGCAGATTTAGATTGTTTGTGCTAACCAAAGACACTACAGCAAGGCTTCCTTAGAAAATGGGGATAGCATGTTTATGTCTGAATACCCCATCAGTAATTGTTAAATCCTAGAGGCCAAACTGAAGCAAAACTGACAGATATATAAATATCCCAAAGATACCAAGTTTGTACAATTTTGTCAAGTATACCAAGGAGTATGAGTATAAATAAGCTATATTAATGGACTTACACAAGGAAAGACTACCTGATCTCTTTATTGATTATCAGAAGATCTACCAAGAGAAGACAGAAAAGCAAAATTAATTTAAATTATTGTTTTGTGCACAGAGTAAGTATTTTAAAGTGTGATAATAAGAAATAAGTAGGTGAATATTTATTAGATGACTAGTGAATGGGTGCACTTCATTGGTATAAAACAGATTTGCTCTACAGAAGATACAGCCACTGAAAACTGAAAGAAAAAAAAAATCTCAATGTGTCTGAGAATTACTTTAGGGATGGCCAGGGTGGTTAACATTTACCTGTAAACAGAAGATTTAGTTTACTACATTACAGTCCCCCCTGCAGCTACTTATCCTTATCCTCTCCTTCCCGTGAGAGATTTACTGATCTCTCAGATATGTCAAAGAAACCTATGAAACAATCCATAATTTCTATGTCTAAAAAGATGAACAAGGATAGGCAGCAGGAACAGTTGAACCAATACAGTTGAGGGGGCAATCACACCAGGCAAAGGAATGATATATAAGGTATATTTAACAGGCAGCTGGAAAACTCTCCCACAGCTTGAAGAGTGTTACAATTACTCCTGAAAGTGCCAGAAAAGACAGCACTGCCACTTCCACGTGTTTCCTGACATGCAGGGGCAGGAGGATAGGCTTGCTGCTGTCATGTCCTGTTGTGCCTCTTTGATTACCACCTAATAAAGAATTCCTTTTACTTACAGCATTACGAGATTAAATAACATTCTGCTATGGATAGCATGCATCAAACACTTTCCATTAAGCCTTTATGTACTCCACTTGCATGGCTGGGCACAGCAAATGGCAAAACTAGAATGTCTAGTGATCCATCCCCTTCAGAATGGCTGACCAGCTCCTCAGTTACTCTGCACTGGCAGAGTGCAAGGTGTCAGCTCCTCCCCACCATTGCTGTGGGTTTAACTCGTGCACCAGCCAAAGCAACAATGATGACACTTCAGTGTTTGCATTAACCATTCAATTAGAAAGTGGCACGAAGCCTGAATTCCTCGCCAGGAAGACTTCCAGTCTTGGAATGTTTGATTTTCCCTCTCCACAAACACTTCAGAACAACTTCCCCAAGTCTGCATTGAGATTGGCCAGAACACCAGGTTTTTTTGGTTACAGGTTGAAAACACCTCACTGCAACTCAGACTCCTGCTTATTCACCATATAGCTTATCTTATATTCTGTAGGAAGCCTGTGAAAAAGTAGCTTTTGCTGAGACTGAAATTGTTTTGTAGCTGAGACTGAAATTGTTTTGTAGAAAATTTGAGACTGAAATTTGTTTTGTACAGGAGATGCAGAGTCTTTCTTTTGTAAAAGTTTGCATCACACCCTTTCCATACAGAAATTAATCTGGCCCAGCCACGCTCCCTTATTCTAGAGTGGTGCTATGAGTGTGACCTCATGGTGCCGGCTGATGGAAAGCCATGGAATATGCTGATCTGGAAGGGACTCATCAGGCTCATTTAAGCCCAGCTCTGAACAGGAGAGTCCCAAGAACCACACCACGTGCCTGAAAGCATTGCTCGAATGCCTCTCGAGCTCTGTCAGGCCTGGCGCTGTGACTACTTCCCTGAGGAAGCCTCTTCCAGTGCCAACCACGCTCTGTGTGTGAAGAACCTTTTTCCTGATAACAACCTGAGCTTCTCCTAACTCAACCTTCTCCTGACAACAACCTCAGCTTCTCCTAACTCAGCTGTGTGTTGTTACCTCAGCTCCTGTCACTAGTTACCCGAGCGAAGAGATCCGGACCTGCCTCTGTGAGGGTGTTTAAAACCCCAGTGAATCCTCCCCTCAGCCTCCTCCAGGCTGAACCCTCCGAGTCACCTCAGCCGCTGCCCAAACCCTCCACCATCCTCGCAGCTCCCCTTCTGACGCTAA
>VWZU01000798.1:474542-502945 GCA_013397095.1 Sterrhoptilus dennistouni
TTTGTTTTTGTTTTTGTTGTTGAAGTCCTTGAAGGAGGGATTATTTAGTTACTTGAAGTGGAGGAACAGGCAGTTTCCTGTTTTGTCTCTGTCTTGCTTCTCCAAGATGAAATATTATTCAAAATTTCCCCTCCCTACTGCACAACTTTGAAAAACAGGTTTAAGATAGACAGAAAGAGTGCAAACCTGTTTCATTTCTGAGGTCATCCTTGAACTGTGTTCAGAACTTGTCCTTTTGGTATTTGCCACTTGTTTCCACATTCTAGGTCAGTGCCTGTTCAGCAATTAATGCTGGTGTAGTGTTACATTTGCTACAGAGGATGCTTCAAAGTGTCAAATATTTGTGTCACTATTTTTTGTCTTGTCTAAAAGAGATATCCAAAGACACTTGGATTTCTAACTATTTTTGTATTTCTGTAACTGTTGCTATTCTGCTTTCTTTCCTTAAATTGCATATTGTTCCAGTACATTTCAAGCTGTTCACTGGTATAAGAACAAGCACGCTTTTCTTCCCACCTCTGTGCCTTCTTCAATCCAGACTAATAAAAAGCATCAGTAATCTCTTCTCTGACGTGTGCTGATTAGATACTTAGGGCAGCAGTTCAAGTACATTTCATGTTTGTGTTCAACTGCTGCACTGTATTTCTAGGAAGGGCATTGTCCTTGGGGAAGGAGTAGGTGAACTGGAGGTCCAGAGATGTAATTTTCTATGCAGAAGGATGGTATCTGTTAGAAATGCATGAAGACATGGCAATTAAAACTTCTGCAGTGTCTTGAAACAGATGAGACAAATTTGTGGAATAGCCAAGACATAAATCTTTCTCTTGTATTTGGTGGGAGTTGCTGAAGAGATTTTATCACCTCTTTAAATACACCTAGGTAAAAAAAGAATGGGTGGTGGAAACAATTTTATTGTGGCAAGAGATTGAGAGCAGCTGTGTTACAGTCAATGTAAACATTGTTTGGCTCACAGCACACCCTTCTAGTGACTAACAAGCCAGCATAACTCAAGGTATGTGTGTAACTGTCCATCTGGAGTCATAATTCTAAAATAAGTGTGTTAACATTGATCTCGATTATCTTCAAGATAAAAAAAAAAAAGGGAGGTACAGACACTGTTATGAATGAAAGCATAAAAGGAACACTGTCTTTTGCAGGGAAAATGTATAGTTTATTTTGCATACATTTGAAATAGATTCTGCAGAAGTCACTAGCAAGAAGGGATGTATTATGTAGTAGGAAACTCATGCTGTTTTCAAGTTAAAGGTATTTAGTTATAAAAGTATAAGCTGAAACAGCAGATAGTGCATAGAGAATTACCCACAGAACCATCTGTGTTGGAAGGGACCCAGAAAGATCAAGTCCAATTCTTAAGTGAATGGCCCAAATGGGGGCCAAACCTGCAGCCTTGGTGTCAGTAGCACCATGCTGTTAGCACCTGAGCTCATCTCAGGGTGTGTGTTCTGAAGTGGAAGAAATTCATAAGTGTTCACAGCAGTTCATATTACACAGGCTGGTAAAATAGGGGTCAGATCAAGTTTTTTGACAGCACTGGTGAAAAAAGATTGCAGGGGGTAGAGCAGTTAGAGGTATGTGCTTCTAGGATTTAGTGAAACATAGAATGCTTTTTTGCTTTGGTGGGGGAATTGATGGGTTTCAGTCAGTTTTTTGGGTGGTTTGGTTGGGTTTTTTTTTTTTTCAGATGTTCCTCCAGGCATCCGGGATGTGCTGGGACATGACCACTTTTTTTTGCATAGGTTTTCTATGAGAATGAAATGTTTAACTAGACGTTATTGCATGATCTGTTACAGGATGCCATGGCTTTTAATAAGTTCAATGTTCTTCACTGGCATATAGTAGATGATCAGTCCTTCCCTTACCAGAGCATTTATTTCCCTGAATTAAGTGATAAGGTGAGTAAACATCATTGGAGCAGGGTGGAAGGGCAGAAATCTGGCACATATTTCATGAAAATAAAATGTGGAGTTTACCAATGCTTGAGTACATCTGTTTTGGCTGATTGTAAAACTAGTACCATGGGACTAGTAATCAGCAAGTCCACATTTAGGATCCTGCCTGAGTTTCTGTGGGGACCATTTTTTAGTCTTCTTTTGGTTACATGGTAAATTACCACCTTTACTCTTCTGTGCAAATTTTATGAATGATCCTTGGTGTTTGCAGGTCTTCGAACACTAATGGTATGCAAATAAATAGTGAAGACTGTTTGGATTTCTGTTGATGGTTTTCTTTAACTGGTTGACTTCTGCCACTCAAACAAATATTAGAGATTTTCCTGCCAGCTCTTGGCACCACTGCAATAGTACTTTTGCCTTGTCTGATACCTTGTTAACATTACAAAACACACCACATTTGTAAGAGATCCAAAAGCACAAGGTTGTTTCCTGAAACAAATACAGTGAAATGTGTCTTTTTATTTCTGGAGGCATAGTAGGCTTTGTTACACTAGTGAGAGCCATAGTGAGGTTCTTGCTCAGTAACAGTACAATAGGAGCCAAAGCAAACATAGTTAAGTAGTGGAGAATAATTAAGTAGACTAAGCCTAAGATTTGTGATTCTGTTTTAAAATGCTTGCTAGAACCTGACTTGCATGAAAATTATGTTGGCAGTTCTTGAGTAGATGCTGTGAAGAATTTCATAATTCAAAAATTGTAGATGTTGCATAGTGCAGTCAGTTATTTTAGTAAAGACAAACTCTACTAGAGTTCTGTCATATATCCCACTGACAGCTAGAGAGGAAGAAGGTCTTTGTCTCAGCAAGTTCTCTTGGAAAGGCTTCTTTGTCTACTGTTTCCTTTTTTGAGTAACTCAGCTGTGGAAACCATTTTCAAATAAACAGAAGCTTAAGGTGCTATAAATCATAAAGAGTCATGATGTGTTCTTATGTAGTTTGGCTCTTAGGCAAGCATGTTTCACCAAACCGCAGTAATCTGGGTCATTGTCAAATTTGTTGGCTGTGTCAGAATGGAATTACACTCTAATTTAGTGTCACAGTAGAAACATGTCCTGATGCTAACTAAATTGGTCACTCTATCAAAACTGAGAAACAGAGATGTTGGAAGTTCTTTCTGACTTGGCAGAATTTTTCCATTAATCTTGTATGTTATGTAGCAAGGGCCCTATGTTTCAAAGCTGATGGGCAAAAATAACTTGCCTTTGTACAGAATTCAAAATTCTGAAGGGAAAGAAACTAGCTTTTCTGTGTTCTTCAGTAATTGTGAGATAAGGAGGAAAGGAAGGTCTCCTCAAGGAAATCTGTCTCAGTGTTGTGAGTTTGTTGTTTTGGTGGATTTTTTTCTCCCCAAGTTAAGTGAAAAGATCTGTCTGTGCAGTTGATAAACCACAGCCAACTTGTAAAACCGCTCTCCAGTCTTAGTTAAAATACTTCTGTCCAGATTTTGTGATCTGCTGGTATGATGTGTTGTCTCTAAATGTGAATATTCTACAGGGGGCCTACTCCTCTAATCTCGTCTATACTCCAACTGATGTCCGCCTGGTGATTGAGTACGCCCGGCTAAGAGGCATCAGAGTTATCCCAGAGTTTGATACACCAGGACACACACAGTCCTGGGGAAAAGGTATGCCAAAGAAAGTATTCATTGTTAAGAGGTTGTGGTAAGTAATAGCAAGCTAATAAGATTTTTAAGAAGTAACCAATAAAGGTTCTTCTTGGAAGGCCCTTGATAAGAGGTAAGGAAGAGGCGCTAAGTGATGTCATGACCTTTAGAGGTTACAGGAAATAAAATGAATTAAGAAAGTTGGCATGTTCGATGCAAGCTCTACATGCAAGGGTACAGATACATTCTGCTTTATACTTCATTCTGCCTTGTGCTGTGTACCTCACACTGACTTAGGTGTTAAAAAAGCAGAATAATGAGAAGAGTAAAGAAACCTCTGAAGCACACCCATTATGTTTGAGTTTCTTCTAACTGGCTTCCTTCTGATATTCATTAAAGCTTTTTGTTGTTGTTGTTCAAGCAGTTACCCAAATGCTGTATTCCTGGTATTGTGAGATATTATATGTAACATATATCAGAGTGTGTTAAATCAGAGTTCTGAAAGCCAGAGTCCTGACTGCCAGGTAGAGGGTTCTTCAACCTTTTGCAAGTTGTCTTACTTCATCCCACCTCTATTTGATTGTACTTAAAATAGGCGAGCCCTTAGGTCATGAATATTTACCTTTTTAATATGGTTAACTGCTTCTTCTTTCTAGCAAAGTTAGCATAGCACCATGAAACTGAATATCATCTATTGATTGTTTTTATTAGGTCAAAAAAATCTTCTCACTCCTTGTTACAATGGAGGACAGCCAACTGGGTCTTTTGGACCTGTAAATCCTGTTTGGAATACAACTTATGACTTCATGACTAAGTTCTTTAAAGAGATCAGCAGTGTATTTCCAGATGAATTCATTCATTTGGGAGGAGATGAAGTGGACTTCAGTTGTTGGTATGGTGACAATTCAAGAACAAATACCTAGTGCTTCCTAAACCTGTTCACCTCCATCAATTATGGAACTCAGTTCCATGTGACACTTTTCACTACATAAGCAAAAGATCTCCATTCCTACCTCTGTTTACAGGCAGATCATTTGTGATCCTCAAAAAGCAACTGATATAGAGAATTTTGCTTTGACTCATAATTTCATAAATATTCAGATATTCTAAAGGATTTCTTTATGAAAATTACCCTGGCAGGACGGAGAACTAGTATGTTAGAAAAGTACTAGATAAGAAAATTAACATTTAAATGGTTTGGGTTAAAGTAGATATTTACATTGAGTTCTGCCCATCAGAAAACCTGGTAACAGTAAGAATTACCAAACAGATTCATGTGTGTTTGTTTTAGAAGTACAGCAGGTATTTAAGAGTGTTCTTAATTTGGTTGTGGGTGTTGAATATTTTGGAGTCTCTCTGCTGGAGAGACTAACTAATAATGAAGAGTTTGGAGTATTTTGATGAGTATTCAAATTGATCTAGTTGGTATTTCTACATTCTCTTTCAAGATCAAATCCAAACACTCAGGACATGATTTAATTTTCACAGAGAAGGAAAACTTCTGGCAAATCCTTTAACACAAAAACGTTGGTTTGTTTTTTGTGGTAGAAACACAATGCTGTTGAGTTCTCAGACTGCTGATAATCCTGGCACAAAGTGGCTGAGATGCCAGGAAACCCAAAGCTCTTAGGAGTTTGAGGCAGCCTGCCAGAGACTGCTTCAGAACAGGGACTCCAGCAGATTTACCAGAGAATTAAGTCTATCGGCTTTATTTCAAATCAGGATGAAATTCTTTCCAAATATCTAAGTCATGCTAACCTGCTGCTTCTGCTCTGCAAAGCATTCCAGGCTGTGGCATGCTTAAGGCATCAGTTTGTGTGCTGTAGAAATGGTAGAAATGCATAGGTAGAAATTATTGGGAAATCTGGTTTAAAACATAACAAAAATATATATTTTTTTTAAACTTGTTTTCTTGTTATTATTTAAGGAAATCTAACCCTGAAGTGAGAGAATTCATGAAGAGGCAAGGTTTTGGCGTTGACTATGCTAAACTGGAATCTTACTATGTTCAGAAGTATGTTGTTTTTTTTAATTCTTGCTCAGTTTTTCACAGTCATTATTTGAGGGTGGCATTGAGGTGCAGATATGAAAGCTGACTTAATATCTACATTATTTTGAAAAGTTGCCACATATTTGGGACTATCCACTTTATTTTAAAATACCAAGTCTGAAGCTCATAGCTGTAAAACATGGGACACAGCACAGATATGTAGGCTAGTTTTACATACACTGTAAATGTATTGGGTATCTTAAACTAGGTATCCGTAGTAATGTTAGCACACAGGGTGGAAGGACATTTTTGCAGACATTTCTTTCCCTCCTTAAATAACACTGATTTAGTCACCCTGTACGAGTCCCTGGTAGTTTTGGACATCAGTTTGTGTTAATGCTTGTGCACATTGTTCTACGTGGTAGAACATGCTCTGCAAGACAGGACACTGAAGGCCAAAACCAGAACAACCAGCTTTTTCTGGGTCCCCTGTGCAGTGGTGGGAAAAGTCTGATGTGCCTTGGGGTAGAAGATGTTGCTCTACTTGAGCAACTTGAGTGCTTGTACTTATCTCGCTGAAGTTCACCAGCCTGATCTTATTTTTAAATTCTAGCATTGTGGACATCGTTTCCTCCTACAACAAAGGACAAATGGTCTGGCAAGAAGTGTTTGATCACAAAGCACAGGTAAGATGGGAAAATTAGTGATGTACTCTTGCATAACGGCACAATGTTGTGTGAGGCTTCCAAAGCTGATCTGGCTTTGTCTCATAAGAGCTAACGCAAGTCTGCTGACATTAGCAAGTCTCTCCAGCTGTGGGTAACTTCAATCCCTTGAAAGTATAATTTCTTGAATATATAATAGGTGAAACAGGAAACGCCAGCATTGAAGTGCTTTTTAAGGGTGAACACAATTAATATAATATGCTTTGAAACATCAGAGTAAAGGGTAGAGAAGTTTCTGTGAGTTTTTTTTTTTCTCACATAACTGTGTGTCTGGTCTAGTAACACCAAATGCTCAGCTTTTAAGAGCTGGTCAGATATGTGGTGCATGCAGGAATCCTCTTAGAGCATTAGTTGTCTGTAGTATAACCTAGGCTTCACTCCATTTGAGTGTTTAAAACCAGCAAAGAGCTAATCAGCTTTGGACTTGGGGGTGGGGAGGGAAGGGATGGCAAAAGGTAGTTTCCAAAACGTTCCTCTTCAAAACAAAATAGTTTTGAAATTCATGATCCTTTTTCTTGATAACAGCAATTAGGATGGCCATTAATGTTTTTGGGTTAAGTTGGTTAGTTTGCTGATTTTGTCTTTTCCTCTTTTAGCTGAAACCAGACACTGTAGTTCAAGTGTGGATGGCAAATAACTACGCTCATGAACTGAGCAGTGTCACTGGAGCTGGGCTGACTGCTGTCCTGTCCTCACCCTGGTACTTAGACTACATTAGTTATGGGCAAGACTGGAAGAAATACTACAGTGTTGAACCACTTAAATTCCCTGGTTTGTGGTTTTGTTTTTTTTTTATATGCATATTCTCCGCATGAAACTCCCTGGTTTATAGTACAGTGTAAATGGAAAAAATAGGGCTGTTTATAGAGTGGCCATTCCATCACTGCGATTATAGTATCATCAAAGGAATTATGGCCAGCTAGAACTCTGGAAAACCCTTAAATTAAAAAAAAAAATGAACTTTGTACTTCTAACAGGGAAAGGTGTTACCTTCCTCAAGCATCTGATACTGGTGTTTGCATAAGATAAGAGTGCTGGACTAGGTGGGCAGATGCTTTAGGAGCAGAGTTGTGTAAAATGGCTCTTTGTAGGCAGACACTGAATTTAGGTTACCAAGCTTCTTGAGTATGGAACTAGCCTAGAAAAATACATGTTCTCTCCCTGTATCTAAAGCTGATACAAACATCTTACACTTTCTATGGGGCTTTCATTTTGTGCAAGGGAGCTCTCAGAGATCATTAAGGAGAATATGTGACTAAGTAATTTTTTCAAGGAATGTTCTGCATGTGATAGAATGAACAGTTTCCATCAGGATTTAAATCTCTGAGGAATGTCAAAAAACTGAGGAATCTCTTCAGAGCATAAAAGCTAAAATCCTTTCTGACAGAGCAGAGAAATGGCTTTTCTGGACAAAGAGCTTGGTGGTTCTCACATTCAGTAACAAGAGTACCAAAATGTAAGTTAATGCTCAGGATAGGTATTTTTATATGAAAACAACTGAACATCAGTCCTATCTAATTCTTGATATATCCCCACCTTCTGGACAGAAATACTGACTTTCTGCTTTGGATTCAGGATCTGAAAAACAGAAGAAACTTGTAATAGGTGGAGAAGCCTGCCTGTGGGGGGAATTTGTGGATGCAACTAACCTGACACCAAGATTGTGGTATGGACTGCTTTATCATCAGACTTTAAAAAAACAGCCACAAGAAGCATTATTTCGGACTGTATGCTAGTGGTAACAGACCTCTGTGCTGAACCTAAGCAGCTATGAAAATTAATGCTTGTGGGTATTAAAGTATTATATTAGACCTGGTATTAAAAAAAATATTTATCTATTCTTGGTTATAGACCATACCTACTCTAAAACTGAGTATACCTTTACAGGCCTCGAGCAAGTGCTGTTGGGGAGAGACTCTGGAGCAGCAGCAATGTGACCAACTTGGAGGATGCCTACAGAAGGCTGAGGCATCAGAGATGCCGCATGCTCCGGTAAGATTTAGTAGCTACAGTGTATCTTGGTTGTCAACTTATACAACCAGTTGGATAAAGGTACAGGCATGAACTGCTGGCCTGGAGAGGAAGGAAAGAGAGCTAGCAGTTTAATCTGACTCTAAATGCAATCCCATTTGGTTTTGTATCCACAGAAGAGGAAGACAGATACATTAAGACAGGAGCTCTGGATGGTTTTGCAGATAAAATTTTCAGAGCTCACTTTTTTCAGTGAAATAGTAGGACTTGTCTGTGTTTCTCTTTCTTGTAAAGGAAAAATGAACACCATGATTGACTTATTTCAGACAAATTATATTAAAGGGTATGTGGGAGAAGTACACTGACAGAAAGAAAAGCAGACTTCTAAAAAAAACAGTGGTGTTATTTATTTATTATGAATAATAATTAAAGACCTGCAGCAGCTGATCAATTGGAGCTGTTTGCAAGAGAGTTGAGCTTGGGCAAGCTATTCTTTCAGGTACTGCCTTACTTTAGGGGCTGTCCATGACAAGCAGTCCATGTCAAATTTTAATTCATTTATGAACTGACTTTGTTTACAGTAGTCATAACACATTCTTCTCCCAATTCTTTCCTAAAAAGTACCTAGACAAGCTACTATTTATGTATTGCTAATGTTGTTTTTGTATGTAATGTATTTTGTAATGTAGGTTTTAAGTCCAACTTTGACTCCACTTTTGAAGTATACAGTCAGAGAGCTGAATAGTTGAACATACCATTTGTGTGAAACATACCATTTTGTTTTTCTAAAGAAGTTTATGACAACTCATTGAAAATCTCAACTGTGTGGTAGTAGCTCAAGGTAGATACAAATCAATTTTTCAAAGAACAGGATACAACAGCTGTTATAGTCAGCACTTGAAATTCAAGGTCATGTTCATGAAGATGTCTTAGCATGATTATCTGTTGGAATCACTTTAGAGTATATAGTATATATGTATAGCTTATTGTCACTCTTTAATCAAGAGGGACTTAGGCACTTGAAACAACCCTCAAAATAGTGAAAATGATAGAATTAGAGATGAATATGAAGGAAACATTGACAGTGGGAGAGGGGAGAGTGCGTAAATGTCAGCTGATTAATATTTGCCTTTCTTATGACTTCTTTTCACTAAAAGCAGTGGGTTTTGCGGAACATCAAAAGAACCAGCCCCTGAATTTAAACTTTTCAACACGTCTGCCACTGATTGAAACAGAGATTCAATCAAAAGTACAATCAAAAGCAGAATAGGGCCCTTTATCACTCCTTAAATGGGCCATCTGTTGTTTCTTGGGAGTAGTTGTGTTTATGTAGTAATTAAAATAAGATTGCCAGTATCTCTTCCTGCCTACACAAGCAGCCAGTTGTTTGATTACAGTCACACCTATTCCACTTTATTTTAACAGCCGTGGCATAGCGGCCGAGCCGGTGTTTGTTGGATACTGTGCCCACGAAGCAAGAGGGCTCTAACTGCTGCAAAGAGTTCCTGTCAACAGCCTCAAGTGCCTCTGGGGATAGATATGTACGGGTCATTTCATATCTGAATCAAGACTTCAATTTTTCGCTTTTAAAATAAAACTATTAGACAGCCTTGTTGGAGTAAAAATGATTGTTTTTTAACCTTTCAAAAACTCTGAAATCATGATGCTTGATAGCATGGAGTTACTAATTCCAGTTTCCTTACACTCCTAGGCTGAAGAAAAATAAAGCTAAGACACTATTTAAATTAGGAGCAAACTGTCTTTTTTATTTCAAAGTATCACTTGCCACTTTTTGAGGTAACTAGATAATTGCAACCCATAGCAAATCAGAACCATTACAACTTAATTTACTAATTCCTAAAGGTAAACCAAACATCCTTTTTCAACATACTGCAGTGTGGTAGGTAGGAATTACTGTCCTGGAAAAAACTGCCTTTCTTGTATTTCTTTTACACAGATCTTACTTGATTTGCAGAAGTATCTATTTCACTTACTTGCTAAACACAGGTAGAAATTACATCCAGTCTTGAACTCTGGTTCATAACTGGTTTCTACCCGTAGAAGTAATACCTGTAAGTTGTACAGTTTAAAGTGCTTATTAACCACATCCTTTCATACAGCTGAAAACAAACCAAGATACAGAGTGCCAAAACTGTAAAGTTATTTCAGTGATAGACAAAAATTTCACAAACTTTATTTGCTAGATTAGGAAAACAGTCCCAGTGGCACATTAAGGAGGACTTAGTGCTCATTTCTATGAAGACTATTTGCATCACTTCTCATTAAAGATGTCCACAAGATAAGAATTTGCAAAGCAAAAACTTGTGTCTGCATTCCTGCTTTGCAATCACGAGGTTATGCCAGCAGAGCAGAGTCTCTTGAACCTTCCTCCCTGGATAGTTAAAAGCAGTCTGTTCATACAGCTGCTCACTCATTTTGTGCCATCACCAGTTGGTCTGAGATGAACACACCGGCGGTACATATGAAAATATTTAACAGGGGGGTAGAAAATACTGTTCCTGGAGAGTAAAGATCACACCAATCCCATCTTCCTCTGAAGAAGTGCACTTTGCTCTTGGCTGCTCAGGGCTTGATAACTGGCAAGCTCCAACGTGAAGGTTGCTGAGCCTGATGTTAGAGAACGCAGAACTGTTGAGTAGCCCTGGACAAAATGGAGAACACACATCACTCAAGTTAGGATAAGGGGAAGGTAAATTAGCACAGAAAACTGCTTAGACCACAGAAAGAGAGAAAAAGAGTGTCAGAAGTATACTGCAGTGTACTAGTAAGTTAACTTTCCAATATTACTGTGTTAGAATTGCAATACATGCATGAGTCAATAATAATATTTTTTAAAAACTGTTCTCTACTAAATACTAAATAGTAAAATCTGTTTTTAGTATTTACTACTTCCCTGACTTACAGCTGAATACATACTGGTTTAGCAATCTGAACTGGGCATAAAAAAACTATTCAATTTGTGGGCACTTCCCCCAACCTTCAATAATTAAAATACAATTTTTAAAATTAATTCTAAATTTACTTATCCATAACAAAAGGAAAATAAACTGAAGCCAAATATTTTAAAGCATATAAAAAAGATCCAGTTTTACCATTGGTAAGGTATTCACATACCATCATTTCTGCTAGTGGAACAGCAGCAACCACAACTCTGTTATCTTGACGAGACTGGATTTCCTGGATATGACCTCTCCGCTGTGCAAGATCAGCAAGGGCTGCACTGAGGTGATCTTCACTTACTGTGATTTCTAGGTTCATCAGGGGCTCCAGTATTTGTACACCAGCTTTTTTCAAAGCCTACATGGAAAGGAAGGAAGTTACACTGATGTCTTCTTATGGGTTTTTTAAAATAAAATTGACATCACTGAAGCTGACTCAAACTCTCTCCTTGCAAAAGCTATAAATTCCCCAGCAAGGGCATTTACAAGGGCATGCAAAGAGGAACAATGACCAGATATTGATACACATATTTTCCCAGCAGTTGATCATGCTACTGTGTTTACAGCATTTACAGTTTCACTGTACCTTTTGCAAGCAGCGGGAGACACAGGCTGACACCATTGTGTGTGAGGTGTCTGGGTGCACTGTCAGTGATTGCACTGTCACATCTATATCTTGAACTGGGAATCCAAGCAGAGGTCCTGGGCAGGGCCACAGACAAGAGATAAAAGGGGAAAATTTTTTTTTAAAAAGGCTCATTTGTTTGTCAGATTACTAAGAAGCATGCAAAAATTTTTCAAAATTTACTTGAAGTTTTTCATTTTCCTCTTTGCTCTTTCCTTCCCTGCCCTCCCTCCAGAGGTGTGGCTACTGGTCACATTCCTCATTTTGAAGTTTTGTCATTACCTAACTTTGCCAAAAGAGACAAAGGACTGCAGAGTCATACTTTCTTTATCAAAAGCACAGATAATAATCAGAACTGGAAGCTCCTGAATATACTCATCCAGACAACCACTACCAAAAAGTTATTTTTAAATACATTATATTATCTAAAACTGCTCTCTTCAATGAGACATCATTTGAAAAAGTAGGGAAAATTCTGTTTAACCAGAAGCCAGAATATTTTATTTTCCTTCTGAACACAGTATAATCACAGCAATGCCTGATACTAACACAGAACCAAAGCTCTAGGGGTAACTCAGTTCCATAAAGGATGAACTAGTGTCCTAGGCAGATTACCTGCCTCCAACCCAGGACTCTCAACCAGAATAAACTGTATTAGATTCTATGTAGGGCCTGAACCACATCTGAGAAAAAAAAAAATCACTTTTTTTTAACATAGAACATGGCCAGGTATTTTTATTTTTTTAAAAGCACTTAATGGCATCAATTTTAGGCTGGAGACAACACAGTTCTGAAGTTTCTTCAAGAAGCATAAAGAAAACACATGTTTAAGAGATTCCATAGCCAAAGATGGGATATGCTTTCAAATTCCACAAAACAATGTTGAAAAATTACTTCATAGTGGTTCTTAAAGAGAAATTCTCCTTTGTTAATCCACTACCTATTGCTTTTACTGTAAGGCGGTTTTTTTGCCCACAAGTTACGTAAGAATTCCTATTTTTAATCGAAAGTCAAGGATGCTTTTAGTCCTTTGGAAAATGTAGACTTTGCAATTAGGTAAAGCTTTCTACTGAAAACTCATGGATCTAACATATTTGAAAATCAAAAAAATGCATCAGTAACAGTAATTATGCTGGCCTATGAAACCATTTCTGCGTTATCACTATGGTTTACATTATGTCATCAAGTAAATACCTTATCTCTTATTCCTGATTAAAAGCTAAACCAAAAGAACTCCAAGCTCACTGTTGAGTGACTGAGAAGACATCAACCTTAAAAGCAAACCAAAGGCATGCTGACTTCCGTTCCTGGCAGAGAGAAAAAGGTGTCTGGCCATTTTTGAACTTGATGGCATTTTTTAATTTTCCTTTGTACTTTATATATATGTTAGTTGTACGTATATATACTATCTTTTAGTTTTCAAGCTAAGTTCAAGTTTTCAACCAAGCAGTTTTCCCTCTAGAAAAACCACTTCTTACAAAAATATTAGACCTGTATAGCTGACATAGCTCTTCTTTTACCTTGAATGCATGAATTTGTGATTCCATTTTCTATAGCTCCTTGGAGCTCTTTGGGCAGTCCTTCACTGACATTCTCAGCATAGCTGATGATGGGTTTTGTTGTTGCTCCTTCTCCTGACCTGGGCCTCACCTCCACCTCTGCAGTTACACAGTGTCGTTTATCACCCACTGTTTTATCCAGTACATCTGCAGGGGGAGGAAAATAATACATAAAATTCATCTGAAAGTTACTCATATACCATTTAAAGTAAATCAAGCTGCAAGACCAGGAACAGGATGTTTCTTCCTTTCACTCATTTTACCTGTAGCTTGGGCAGCATTTAAGATGGTTTCTCTGTACGCTATTTGAAGAGGTCCCAAATAAGTCTCAATTCCATATTCACGTTTGATTCTGTCATGAATGATTTCTATGTGTAGTTCTCCCATGCCACAGAGGATAGTCTGGTGAGAAGATAATTAAGAGAGAAGGAGAAAAACATGCAAAATTCAGGTTTTAATACAAATTCTTTAAGGAGTTGTATGCTTCAAATTGTATCTTAAAATGCTTTAATTCTAACGGCCATAATACTCTGAATTCTAAGGACCCAAGAGAAATACATTGCTTTAAGTCATCTGACATAAACATATTTAAGTGAGAGGGTTGTTACCAGTACTGTGCTCACCATAAAAAAGATTATCTTACCTAACCTTAAAGACTATATAATTCAAACCTTTTTAAATTAACAACTGTCAAAAACATGGAGAGCAGGGGATGACTTCCTCTGTTCTGTAAAACCCAAGTGCCCAAGACTCCATTTTAATTTCATACACAGAACCTTGTACATAGCAACATTCAGAGAGTCCTTTTTGTTAAAGAAAATCTCAATATACAAATAAACTAACTAAAGTGTGGCCTTGATGTTCCAAAATAATGTTGTAACATGAGCAATAGAAGATTCATCTTACTTGTCCCGTGTCAGGATCTGGCTTCACTTTTAAACTTGGATCTTCACGCTGAAGGCAGCTCAATGCATTATCCAAGTCTGTACAGAAATATCAAACATTATATCTGAAATGAATTCAGTAATTTGAAGATCAGAATTAAGTCCCTAAATATCACTTTCCTCAAAACAGTCAAAAGAATCCCAGAGGAGCACAGATTTTGGCAAAGTCAGGTTGAATTACAATCAACCAGCGACTTCTGATTTTATCCCACAAATTAACTGTGATACAGAGTGCTTGAATTTAATTATTATACATACTATTTTCAGAGTGATATTTTGTGCTTCTATGAAAACGGACTGGAACCTACAAACTATTCATGAAGTCTGTAAATAACTGGTAAGAAAAATGTCAACTGTTACACGATTTACTTAAATATTTTAAGGTGAGTTTGACATGAAATGGTCAAAATGAAAATGTACATAGTCTTTTACACAGGGTTTTGGGGATTTTTCTGATTCCCCATTATGTAACTGCTGAGGAAAGCAGCAGAATGATGAACCGAGAGCCAAGACTGAATTCATCATATCTCACACTGTCTGGGGGAAAAAGCAACAAAAGCAAACAAACAGATGCAAACAAAAACATCCAAACACCACAAAATCATGTTGTACCTTATAACACCTTATAACTCAGTGGCTCAGCCTGCAGACTTGCTGCTCTAAAATCTGTTTTCTGCCCTACTCCATTCTGTCACAGTACACTGGTACTTATCCCTCCTCCTCTTCATCCTCATACAAGCTCAGCTTTGTTGGAACAAAGATATGGAATTTAAAGGGTATTTCCAAAAAAGTGAAATTATCAAGCCATCTGGTACAGGTAGTGTTGGGAAAGACACTAAGATTACACAACTACAAGGATGCAAGGATGAACCCTAACTAGACAGAGAGAAGTCTTGGAATATAAAGACTTTATAGAGTAAAACTGAGTGGCAACTGAAAAAAAAATTCCATATTTCAAGGTTATTTGTACTTGGGACACTATGTACAGCCCACCACTGTAACTGCAGCAAAACTCAGAATGAGTGCCTCCATCCCTCTATTTCTAAATGAAGAAATACTAGTTTTCTAGACACAAAAACTAGAAAAGCAGCAGTACCACTTCTGCTTGACACTGTAAGAGCAAAGGATATGGACAATCATGATCTGAATATACCATCAGTACAAAAAAACATCAGAAAGAGCCATACTAGATCACTAGCCATAAAGTTTGTGCCACACACTCATCCAGCCAGATGGCTGCACTGTACCTTGCTGTCTGGACATTGAAGGGGGTTCAATGGTACAGAAGAAGACAGGCTCAGGGATCTCAACACCTGCCAGCAGGAGACTGTCTGTGCCACTGACAGAAGTCTTCTTTCCCCCAGCATCCCTTCCAGCCTGGCGTGCTGCAGCGACTGCCGAAGCCTTTGATGACACTATGGTATCTCCAGTGGCACTCTGCACATCAACACAGGAGGTCATGTGAAAAAAACAACCAACCAAAAACCCCAAACTCAAAATGTATGCCAAAGCTGGCTGCATTTTAGAAAATTTCTGCAAATGAGATTCATGCAGCCTATTCAGACAGCAACAAATTATTAAACTAATAGAAGCAAGCATGAAGCACATTTATTTGAACTTGAAACTGTTGCTTTTGGGTAACTGATTCATAACATCATTCCCCTTCCCCAAAGGAGGTCTCTTTGTGACATTACACTGTATTTTAAGAGCTACAGTATATTAATACAAGCTCAAACCCTAACAAAATACACATTCAGCTTTCAGTCCTTTCCAATCAGCACTGCAGTTTCCTGGTCAGTTACTGCTATTTGTATACTGTGGTATTTAATTTTAGGAGGAAGTACATCTAAAAGTACTTCAAATAAAGCAAGTTTACATATGCCACCATAATCACGAACACATCTGAGATATAGTATCATAGGAGTAGAAAGCACTTTAGTGAAACAAGCTCCTTTACAGTATCAGCATTTTTCATTACCTGTTTTAACCCAACAGTCAGGGCAATGTTGCCAGGCATTAGTGACGGTATTTCAATTTGCTGATCAGCAAAAGGCAGCAGCAGCCGGCTCATTCTTTCTCTGAAAATTAAATTCTCTGTTATTCAGAACTTTAACAGACATTCCAATGCTACACTGAACCACACCTCCTGTCTTACTCACGTGCAGCCTTTGTTAATATTATATACAGCTGACTGAGCTTTCAATGAACCTGAGTAAACACGAACAAAAACTAGTGGTCCACGACATTTATCATGAAGAACTTTGAAGGCCAGGGCACACAGGTCATCCTTGTACCACTGTCTGCAAAATAAGAAGCACAACAAAAAGCATATTTGTAGGATTAACCCACTCATGCTCACATATACCTAAATTTTCATTCGTTTAAGAGGTGATATGTTTCTTACTGCAATGTTAATGGAGGCAGATTTTCAAAAAACATCATTTGTACTGAAAAATAATAATCTAAGCATTTCCAGCTCCAATAGGACATGTAAGATGTTATGTAATTCAGACAATACTGAAGAGGATTCCTAGATCACATTTTTGTAAAATGAGAATGTTCTCAGATTAAAAAAAGACTTAAAGACTCTAAAGTGCAAGTCTGACAACTGGAGATAAATTCCATCCATCCAATTCCAGCAGAACTGACCACAGCAGATTCAGTACTCAATTGTATTTTTCTGTCTACAGATCTCTACTATTATTTAATACCAAAAGAGAGTAAAAAATTTTAAAGAATATGAATGCTTTGTTAATATATTTCATTTTCCCTACTCATTCTTCCTTCTTTTTTCCTGAATCTCCTTTTCTCCCTGTACTTACAGGAACTCGTGTGAGCGCTCATTGGGTGCAGGCAAGTACAGAGTGATAGCATCCAGCAATGGCTGCACCCCTTTGTTCTTCAGGGCACTGCCACAGAGCACAGGGACAGCCTTCTGAGCCAGAGTGATTCTGCGGATAGCAGACTGCAACTGCAACAAAATAATCATTTTCTGTTACAATTAACTACAAATTAGCCTTAAGCTGCACTCCAGCTATCAGGTACTGGACAACATCACTCATCCAAACTCCTTTCACTGCTTTTAACAAGCTCCAAACCATAAACCCAAACGTTTAGCTGCTAAAACAGAAGACACTGGCTTTAAGATTTCTAAATATTTCACACAGATCTGCTGCTGTTCTTGTTGTAACAGTCCTTTTAATTTAGTATCTTGTAACTCATTGCTTTCAACATGCAGTGTCTAAAGATCCAATCATTTCAAAGTAGCTGAGGTGTTGTTTTTGTTAGTGAGAATTAGCAGCTAAGTCACAAACTGCATTGTCTACCTCAAAATTCCATTCTTTTTTCCCTAAACTCCTTTGCAGCACTCTAACTTTAAAAAAAAAAAAAAAAGAGAAAACCCCGCCTTCCTGAATAAATGTACCCAACTTTTGAAATTATGCCTAACATGCCTAAGAATCATAGCACATCTTTATAAAATTCCTAACTCTGAATATATTCTATTCTAAATTCACACGACTTTTAATTTACTACATAAGATGGTATGATCTCTTTTTTCATTGAAAAATCTGCAAAATCATAATTTGCATGTGTCAAAGGAAGAATAACCCAAACCCTTGCAATAAGAGCTAGTAAACACTCGTAAATGTAAAAAATACCTTGTCAGCTGGTATTAAGTCAAAATTTTCATCATTTTCTCCTAGAACCAGTTCAGCAAATTCATCATCCAGATCTGCAACCTTCAATAGAATAGTTATTTATTATTTGGCATACAGCAGTTTCACAGAAAAGTTACATATCTTACTTAGGATATATTGCTAAACAGAGCAGGAACAAACACTTTAAAGATATCAGCACCTATAAACTCAAATCATATAAAAATTCATTATGGAAATGAAGGCTTCAAGAAAGGATGGGGAAAAAAAAACAACACTTATAAAGCTGCTGTTAAGCAAAACATCAATGGGAGAGAGAAAGCTCCTATTTTTCCCTGAAATAGAAAAAACCCTCCAGCCATATAGTGAAAGTCATGAAGGGTTTAACTGATGTACTTCAGTCCTGCAAACGCAGGAAAGTCTGAAGTGAGCAGCAAAGCAACCTTTGCAAGCCAACAGACACTGAGCTGGAAAAAACATTAGGGCATTTTGGCCTTCTTTATCTCAAGGGTTTATAGGTCCAAGAGCATTTCTCTGTTTTCAATTTGTACCATTACAAATTTTCAAATTGTTAGCTTGACATGTAACTTAACTCCTTAAATGTCTCACTGTGCTGTCACAGCCTCAGGACACCCAAGCACAGGAAAGAATTTTGCCCCCTCTATTGGCTACAACACCAACTGGCTAAATTCTGAAATAAACCCTTGATAAGCAATTAGAATTCTTATCAAGTTAAGAGTTAAAACGTGAGAAAAGGAAATAGTTTATTTTATTAACTGAAAGTGAAGTGTGCAAAAGGGCCAGAGTTCAAAATGCTGCATTTTACAGGGTTTCTGATAAGGAATATTAACAGCATAGAAAGCATTTTGAAAAATATTTTACAAACACAAGGTTATCTCAATTGTCACACTACTGGCCCACCCCCTTCCTCCTTCAGGAAGTGCCCAGAAAAAAAAAGGGGAAAAAACTAACACTGTTCTTACAAACCTTTCTATCTGACAATATATTTCTTAAGATAAAAGGCTGGGTATAAACACTGCCACTTAAAACCTACTAAGTTTGAAAACCAGATTGTGTATATGTTCTACTGAACTCAGAGCAAGATTAAACAGATCTCTCCAATTTCAAAGGAAACGGAAAGCCAGCATCATCTATTTATGCACTTGCACAATGTTATTCACAGCTGTGTGGAAGGCAGCCCTTCCAACAAAAAAGGTCAGTTTATGATTGGATTGAGCTGCTTCTAACACAGCTTTAGTGTGTTTTGACCAGGCTGCAACATCCCACCCAGCTTCTAGCTGTCACTTCAGAAGAGTATGGATCTCTGCATCCAGAAGAGTATGGATCTCTCTTGAAACCCTGCAGGTTTCAATCACATCTGTCAGGTTCCGTGTGAATGTACCAAATATATTTTGGCATCTAAGGCAGTACAAAACCTGTCTGCTTTTAGCTTCCCCAGCACAAAAGAGACTGGCAAATTGTAGGAACTCCATTGGAAAACCACTAATGGGGCTGGAGGCCCAGAGACATGGGTTTGTCTGGCTTGGAGAGGCTACAGCAGGATGCAAACACTGTCTCTTACTATTTGAAATAGTGGTAGTGGCCCTGCTTCAGGGAAAACAGAACCAGATTCTCCTCAGAGGTACACAAGGAAAGCACTAGCATGGCTGTCCCAGCTTGTGACACCGGAAAATCCCATTGGACATAAAGAAATGATGATCCAGCACTGGGACAGGCTGCCTACAGAGAATCATTGTCCTTTGACTTGAAAACTCAACTGAATAAGCCTGAACAAGTTGACCTAAAGCTGAAGTCAGCCCTACTTTCAGCACATCACTTAATCAGACACCTCCAGAGGTCCCTTTCAGACTCTTTTTCCTACCGCTCTGAGTAATGGTTTTAAATATATTAAGTATTTACTTTAGAACTTTACTTGCTCTATTAAGGTATTTCTTGCATCCTGGACTTCTTGGAACAGGTTTGGATCATCAGTCTCCAGCAGCAGCTTTCGCTCAAAGTTTTTTCCATCATCCAAATCAGAAGTAGGTTTCCACATTATTTGCTCCTTAGTCACAACATCAACCAGTCCTCTGAAGGTCTTGGCTTCCCCAATGGGCAACTGCAAATAGAACAGAGACTTCAGACAGCTGCAAAAAATTAACAAAGGAGTCAAAAGAAAGGGAACAAGCATTTAATTTCTAGGCTTACCTGTAATAGTAAAGGTTTTGTCTTCAACTTTTGTTTGATGCTCTCAACAGCATATGTAAAACTACAGAAGAAGAACAGATATAAGTTACACAAATCTTTATGATATCAGTAAAATAGGCTCACCATTCCCTATTTACTGCAAAAATTAGTCCTATAATTACACAAAAGCATGCATCTGCATAACCAAAGGAGTATATAGTCAGTATTGACATTATTGGGTTGTTCTTGATGCTTCAAGTTTTAGCTTTCATGTGTTTCAAATTCTGTGCTGCCCAGGGGTGCAGTTCTGAGCCTCAAATTAAGTGCTGGTAAACTCTCTGCACAGAGCAGGGAGACAAAACAAATCCTTTTCCTGCTGAAGACCAAGGACAACTTTCAGGCCCAAAAGCACAAACAAGGGTGGGCTGAAGGGAGGAACAAGAAGGATGGGACCTCACAACCTGAAGCTGTAATTAGACAATTAAACCCCAATACGCAAATGAACCAAAACATATAGAAGTGTAAGACCTCATGACCAGATTGTTCATTTTGTGACCATTTTCAGCCCACCTTGGGTGTACTCCTGGTCAGGGTCTTGTCCTGCCCAAGGTGTACCCTAAAGGCCTTTCAATAAATATCTACTTTATTCTCTACTTCTGTCCAGTATCTGTTTCAGGTCAGCCTTCCCTAGGCATCACCCTATGATTAACTGGAAAATGCTAGACATTCTCTTACAAGCTTTTTATTTAAATAATTGCCAAAATACCTTGCCCTGCTTTTGTCCATCTTGTTTAAAAAGCAAATCCGTGGTATCTGGTATTTGTCTGCTTGTCTCCAGACTGTCAGAGTTTGTGCCTAGAACAAAAGACAAAATGCAAATATTAGTGTCAACAGCTGAATTATGTGCTCCCCACCACCACTGAAGGTGTGAATTCCAAGTAGAAGGGAACTGTGACAATTGTACTGTGACAATCCCATATCCAGCATCTTTGTCTTATCTTGGCTCTCAGCTGTTGTCATTCCCTTTCCTGCACGAAGGGCATGCAGGCATTGTGGCAAGGGACTGTGAAGAGAAACTAAACATTATGGGGGGCATATATAGGGAAAACAACACTAAAAACTACTGTGGTTTTAACGGTAATTTGTGCACTGCTGAGCCATTTATCATATGTATTTTTATTTGAAAATTAAAGCAGGTATATAGAAAAATCAGTTCAGATTCAGTAACAGTCTCTTACCACTACATGGAATAATGCAAGAATTTGCTACAGAGTTTTAGAAAAAAACAAGCAGATCTAATTGTTTTGTTGTTGAGGGTGGAGGCTATTATTCAGTTCAGGTTCATATTTAATGGTATCTAATTTTTTCCAGTAGCAAGTCAAATAATGTGACTTACAGTGATTAAAAGTTCTCTCATTCCTCATCCAGTAAAAAGGTATGTCCCATGCAAGAGGGATTTCACATATAACTTTTCTACAGGATTGAACTACTGAAACATCTCATGCTATAAAAAGTCCAACTCTAGCTTTCTTCCACCTTTTCTGCACTCTGTTAAAAAGGCCTCTGGGGAGGGAGAAAACCTGCCTGAAAACTACCTGTTTTCTACATGGAACCTGAAAATGAGAAATTGACAGATATTAATTTCATTCCACTTGCAGAGCTAGTCAGAAGCATTCACCTCAATCAACATTTGTGAAAGACAGCAACAAAACAACAAAAACAGCCCAAACTTATAATGGTAATCCCTCTTATTTGCTGCTTATTGCCATGAAAATTCCTGTGCACTACAGGATTTAAATGCTCAACTTCCTGAAGCTGAAATTTGATAAAATACGAAGGTAATACAGAGAAAAAATTCTGTACATTATTTCAGCCCAATTTAAGTCACTAGACATGGTGGGAAAACAACCAAGAGTGACTGGAGGTAAGATCAGAGAAAACCGGGAAGGCACATTCACCCTCTGACAGAATTTGTAACTGTTGAAATTACAGGGTAAAATGCAGTTGCTACTCCCCAGATGGGATGTGGTCAGCATGCCTGACTTCCCACACACAATACAGGCTGAGGGGGACTAAATGGAGGCTGGAGCAGAGTGGAGACACTGTGTCCAGGCTCTGCTGAAATCCTTGCATGAGGGGGAACTCACGGGTACCTTGTAGCTGATAAGCCACATAGCAGCTGTCAACCAAGGGAGAAAAAATAAAGATTTCTTGCTGTTGAACCAGGAACCATGCCAAGATCACAGACATACATCTGTATCTTAAAGGTGACCTCAGATGTAACACTGATATTATCCACATACAAGGGACAACCACCCTCCACTGAACATGATGCATGACTGCAGTCACTCAAGCCCCACCCAAACACAAAAATAGTATAAAAGTAAATTAAAAATGGAGAGAAGATAGATACTTCCGGGAACTTCTGGGATCAGACAACAGACTGAACTTGTCTTCATTCCCACAGCGACATCTATTGGGTAAGAACTGTACTCCATCCATGCTGAACGATGACATCAAGGTAACTCTGGTTAGGTATTAGAGCTGGTTTGCATATGGCTTTAAGGACATTTTTGCAGAAAGTCACCAGAAGTCTTCAGACCTTAACCTGTCACAGTTTTCAGTTACATTAATGAGGAGTGCTATTCCATAAACTGTTAAGTCTGAGTCCTTTAAGAGTGCTAACAGTTGCTGGCAGCAGGTAACAAACATACTGGGCTGTGTGTCCCTAGACCTTTCCTGAGGCCAACAGAACAATTAAGGACCCCTAGGAGGGTATCCTTCTGTTTGACACTGAACAAGGTAGTTGAACTGATGCCTTAAGTTTTAGTTTTCATGTTTTTCAGATTCTGTGCTGCCTAGGGATGTAGTTCTGAGCCTCGCATTAAGTGCTGGTCAGCTCTCTTCACAGAGTAGGGAGACAAAACAAATCCTTTTCCTGCTGAAGACCAAGGACAACTTTCAGGCCCAAAAGCACAAACAAGGGTGGGCTGAAGGGAGGAATGAGAAGGATGAGACCTCACAGCCTGAAGCTGTAATTGGCCAATTAAACCCCAATATGCAAATGGACGAAAACTTATAAAAGTGCAAGATCTCATGACCAGGGGGGCATTTTTTTTGACTATTCTTGGTCCACCCAAGCACAGCCTTGGCTGGGCTTCTGTCCTGCCCAGGGTGGATCCTGGAGGCCTTTCAATAAATCCCTACTTTATTCTCTAGCTCTGTCCAGTCTCTGTTTCAGGTCAGCCTTCCAGGCAACAGAACCACACTCTGATCCCATGGACTGTTCAGTGAAGGGTCCCTGGGTCCCCATAATGAGACACTGACAGACTGAATTGGGCACAAGGTTCTCATCTTTCCTGGGCAACTGACAGACTAATCAAGCACAAAGGGTTTGAGAAAATTTCTCCCCTTTCCCATGAGAGACTGCACACACACACAAAAAAATCTAACAGCTGATTTTACCTCAACACCAGCTGATGCATCAAATACTGCTACTGCCCCATCCAGGACTCTCAAACAACGCTCAACCTCCACTGTAAAGTCCACATGGCCTGAAAAACAAATCTTCCTTTTATATAATCATAATTCAAACAGGCAATATCAACAGGTCATGACATATTTAAACCATTCCTTTTTCTTTCAAGTAATGTCAAAACAACTTTTTCTTTACTTGCAGGGAAATACACCTATCAGTCTTTAAAATAAACAAGATTATTATAGAGCAATCCCAGAACTGAGAACAATTTAATGTGGAAACATCGGAGCTCACTTTATATAAGCTAGATTTGGAATCAGCAAACAATTATGCAAAGCTGAAGAGAGCTTAGTATAGGCACTTTTACTAACCAATTAAATTTTGCACTGTATTTAAGACAAAGACACTCAGTGACACTCCACCTCACCCTCTCTGCTTTAATAATATGAGTACAACTGCAGAGCAGTACCTGGGGTGTCAATCAGATTGATCCTGTAGTCCTTCCAGTCAAATGTGACAGCAGCAGACTGGATGGTGATACCACGTTCTCGCTCTTGGGCCATAAAATCTGTCACTGTGTCTCCATCATCAACATCTGCAAACAGAAAGCAGGACTGCGCAGGTGATCAATTCAAAATCTGAAATTGTCTTTGAATACAGATGTCAAGAGAGAGCTGGAAATAGTCCCTTTTACATATATGTATGTATAAGCTATGAAAATTAGCCTTTGTAAAAACATCATAATGCCAGGTAATTTACCCAGGCTCCCTTTCCTAGGAGTAAATGCCTTGCAATGAAAGCACAAGTGAAAGACAAACAATTCCAACAACCTTTTTGTTGTTCTTAATCCTATTAACCACATGAGCATCTTGAAAACTAAAAGTCCAAAATCATAAACAAACTACAGCTTAAAAAAACCTGGCTGCACTCACTGTGTGGAATGTTACCAACATTTTGGAATTTGGTAATCAAAAGGTAATTAAGTCAAAAGTAAAGTACAAACAAACCACCAAGTAAGAGGCTGGGTTTTGCTTACTTTCTAACAACAAGAGAAGCAGTTCACATTTTTAAATTAGCAGGATCCCATGTTCCACTGCTTCACAAGCCTTACATCCTCTATCAGTCATATACAGTAGAGAACAGGGTAAAGAACTTAAAAGGTCAAAAAGAAACACAACAGAGGTTGCTGTGACCATTTCAATCTTGAAGAATTCCATTAAACTTCCTGTGCCATGGCTTTCAAAAGAAATGGATACCTTTTCTTACTCTGGTTTCTTCACAGGTCAAAAGAGAACTCAACAAACTGCTTTACCAGAATAGCCAATGAGCAACCAGTAAAATAAGGAGATTCTCTAATTAAATGTTAAACAAAGATAATGTGCTGAAAGTAAAAGAAAAATATCAATGAAAAAAGTGTGTCCTGTGATAACTATGGTAACTGAAAGCAAAACTGCCTTAGTAGACAAAGGAACATGCATTAAAATTCAATTAAACTGCAACACAGCTTTGGAACAACTGCCTCCTACATGAGGTATTCCACCAGCAACTACACTGCAGGTAATTATACACTATTAAATTTCTTAAACCTACTGAAATACAAGAATTATTTCTAACCTCCAAGTGTTCTTATATATCCAGAATAATAGAGCATTCTCTCTGTTGTTGTAGTTTTGCCTGCATCAATGTGGGCCATGATGCCAATGTTTCGGATTCTGCATAAATGAAAACACTGTGGTTAGTGCAGGAATTTTAATTTTTTAATCCTGTGATAATTCTCATTTGCATAAATAGCTAATATTCCCTGAGAATAGCACACCAGATTGGTAGCATTGTTCCTCTGTAGTGTATCTGACACAGTGTGCATCCTCACACTGAAGAATGTCAGTATTTAACGTGGCAGTGCTCCCATGGACACAAAAAATAGTTCCCAAGACATCTTTCCCCCTTCTTCAGCTCCCAGCAACACCCTGGACTTGGAGCTTCCCTGACAGCCTGGGTTTGGTTATGGCAGTGCAAGCTGTGCCACCAGCAAGCAATCTGCACTGAAGGGTAAAGGTAAGCAAGTATTAACTTTATATTAAACCTGCGCACGAGACAGGCATGGCAACAAACAATTAATTCTTTACCACACCAACTGCTCTGACTGAAGTTACATCCCAACAACAAACCAGCTTGATGTACCTGGATATATGAGGATTAATAACAGAATGCAGAGACTTGACATCTCCTGGAAACAAACAAAACAAAACAACTTTTCAGACAGAACCCAATGTGGAAATATATTTAAGAAAACTTCTAAAAATCTTCTAAAAACCTAAAATCTAAAAATCTTCTAAAAATCTAAATCTAAAACTTCTAAAACTTCTAAAAATCTAAAAAAAAAAGATTCAGAGCCACAAGTCATGACAATCTGTAATCTCTAACACCTCAGATTTTTAAGACATGCACTTAATTTTAAAAAACCTCTCTCCACCTCAAAAAAAGGAGAAACACTTGAAAAAACAGCTGTCATTTAGAAACAGCAGAAAAAAGCCAACACAGGAAAGCATCATCATCTTATTCTGCAGAAGGATACTTCAGCTCAAGACAGTGTAATGCTGACACTCATCTGAACTGGCGATTAGATAATAAATTTGAAAAGTTGTTTCTCCTTTAAGCCTTAAAGCTATACAGCATAATCCTCAGGGATAACAGGCAAGCTGACCTGTGTTGAAAAAATACTGGGAAGTTTTAAATGCTGTTTTCTTGAAAGAGACATTCATTCTCACATAGTTTAGCTGGAAAATAACTTTTCATGGTAATTTTTATGAAACTAACCCGAATTCAGTTACTCAAGCTAATAAAGTTGTGTTTCAGGAACACACTTCAGTTCATCTTTAATAGGCCACACAGAATTCAACAATGTTTAAGCCAACATTCCTTCACCTCCTACAGATCATCTGTCTCCTCAGAGATGCTTTAAAGCAGCATCTTACCCTTAATGAGGGGTTCCAGCACTTCACAACTGACCTGACTTCTCAAAACATGTACCTTTGCTTATTATTGTTTCCTAAAGGCCTGTGGATACTGTGAATCTACTGAGGAAAGAGCAGCAACACAAGTCTCCAAGCCTTGACCTGTTTAACTGCTGTATTTATGTTTCATGCACTAAATTCCATGAAGAATGGCCAAAAGAATACAACAGAAAACCCCAAAAAGTATACAGATATAGAAAGTATTTTTTATTCTTACTCACTTTTTTATTCTTACTCACTTTTAGATTAATCCTTACTACAAAGAAAACCACACAAACTCATACCTGGTGGAGAACTGTAGTTTCTCAAGCTGCAGTTTTGCTGTCTCACACTCACGACCCTCATTTTTGTATTTCTCAAATACAAGTACTTGAAAGACAAAAAAAAATCACGTAGAATGTTTATTGTTACAACTAGCTACTTTGTACATTTTATAACCAGCTACGTTTTTGCAGTTTTGTACAAAAATAAACTGAAAAAAACTCAAATCTACAGGAACAGATGTTGTTGTCAGGTATTTATATACGGTCAAAACACCAACTATTTAAATACAGATGCCTGAAAATGATGCCCACACTGGGGTTTGAACCAAATTTGATCTCAATAATATTTGGGATATTCAGTAAAAAATTTATGGCAGCATCAAAATCTTTCTCAATAGCCAAAAAATTTTAAATACATCTAATTGTCTGTGTAAAAAATTTAACAATGACAAGAGCTAAGCAGTCAAAAAATTTACACAAAAATTACAAATTCAATTCCCATTCCTGAAGTCCCATTCCAACATGAAAGGATGCATTGTCCAGAGGCCAACTGTTAAAGACAAAAAAACCCAAACAAAAACCACCACCCCAATTAAAAGTTTACTCAGACTAACCCAAGTGTTTCCCTTGCTCACAGAGGAAGTACCAAAACTGGGGGAAATCTTACCTTATTGCAAAAACCTGATGACTTCAATGCATTCACTGAAAACTTCCCCATAATTCTCAACATTCTGGCTCTTGTCTCTAAAGCTGTTCCCTGGCAAGATAAGTAAACATTGTAAAAAATGTTTATGACAGGAAACAGGCTAACTACGTCCCACTGACATAATCAAAAAACTTTGTTCTTTTTGATGGGAAATCAGGTTAATAATTTTCAGGTCATGGCTTTGCAAGTTAAAACAGTGTCAGATCTGTAATAATAACGTTATTAAGCGTTAATGATGCAGCATAAATGCATGCCCACAAACACTAAATACATTTCTCAAGGAAATATTATAGCAGAATCATGAAAATCAGAGTTTACACTCACTCTCAGATAAGCTCCAGAGCGTCGGCTACTGGTGAGCAAAATACAAACAGCTTTTCTAATCTTGAAGGAAGGACTGCAGGGTAAAATACCTATTTTGAGCAAAAACAACAGAAAATATTAAGTACTATGACCTTTTAAGGATAACCAAAAAAACCCGCTGCAACAAAAAGCCAAACTCCAGGAGCACCAAAAGCACTCCTAGAAGGTTATTTGAGGGGACGTCGCTGTCCAGCTCCCGAGAGTTTATACTTTGTTTCACAAGGGAGAGCAAGCTCACCTCCCCTCCCTCATCCTGCGGCCGCGTCCCCTCAAGGCGCCGGCGGAGCGGGACCTTCACGCCGCCCGTGACGAGTCCCCAGGCCGAGCCCAGCCGAGCACCGCCAGGGGCCGATCCCCGGTGGCCGATCCCCGCGTTCCGAAGCCCCG
>VWZU01000798.1:504103-524425 GCA_013397095.1 Sterrhoptilus dennistouni
ATAGGGAGCCGGGGACACGGACACAGGGTTGGGGCTCTGTCATAGGGAGCCGGGACACGGGACATGGGGCCGGGACTGCGGGACGGAAACGGCAGAGCAGGGACGGGGAGGGGAGGGGAGGGACGGGGAGGCCGCGGGAGGCCGGGCGGGCCCCGCCGTGAGGAAAGCGCCGTCCCGGCCCTGGCCCAGCCCGCTGACCTCGCTGTCTTTTCCGCCCACAGCCGCAGAACGAGCACATCGAGCTCCACCGCAAGCGCTATGGCTACCGGCTGGACTACCACGAGAAGCGCAGGAAGAAGGAGGGCCGGGAGGCGCACGAGAGGTCCCGCAAGGCCAAGAAGATGATCGGGCTGAAGGCCAAGCTGTACCATAAGCAGCGGCACGCCGAGAAGATCCAGATGAAAAAGACGTGAGTGCCCGCTTGTAGGATGAGGCGGGACGTTGATATTGTTACCAAGAGCTCAGTGTTGCGTGGGTCACATGTTATGGTTTTAAATAACCATCAGGCTGCAGAAGGAAGGGGCTTTGCTGCAGCGAACACATTTCAGAGTCCTTTTCTTTTAAAAGAAGGTTAACGATTCCACTGCTAGAAGTACTCCCTGAGAAAAGTGTTGGTGAGCAGTAACCATGACTAAAATAATCATGACAAAAAAAATGTGAATGCATTTCCATGGAGCTTTTATATCAGTTAGTGTAGTAATAGGCAGCACACTTTTTTTTTCAATGATTAATAGAAAATACACAGTGGCATATGCAGTATTTGAGCAGAAGGTAAGGCCTGTCTTCAAGGACAAACAGCAGTGTCAAGCACAGACAAATAAAATAATTTTAATGTAAGTTTTACCTGTTATCCAGAACTTGAAATCAAAGCTGTTAATGATGCCTGAAAACTAGGCAGGAAAACTACTCCATAGTATAAGGGCTATAGAGCATGCATTTTTTATTTGACACTAGGAGTGGGGTGAATAGCTCCACCACAAACTCTCTTGTCTGTTCTTTGCACAATACAAGCTTTTATACTTTTTTGACCTAATGTGGACATTATACTTACCTATTACCTTCATATTACAACATATTTCCTAATCGCATGGTTATGTAAGCCCTTGTAGGACATGTGTCATTTCTGCACTGGGTGGTTGTCAGCCTCCTGGTGGTTGTTTTTGGATGAAGTCTCAAAAGTCTTCCTGAGGCTTGAACTTTTCACTCCTCCTGCCTGCACGTCTGCCCAAATAGCCAGTGGTTAGCTTGTTGGCTTGCTCTGCTAAATTTGCTGATTTCTAAAGAGTGCTTCATTCACATACCCTGCTACAAAGTAACCACTTCTTTCTGCGTAGAGCCACCTTTTTTTTTGCACAGCTCAAGCGTTATTTTGTTCTCTAGACATCATTAACAGTCTCATTAATTGCTAATGGACTTCATGCCTGCCCACCATGTTGTTTTTGCTGGTTTCAAAGTGCAGATAGCTGTTTAGCTCTGCTACTTTTAAAAATAATGGGTTTATTAACCCATTATTGGGTTTTTTCCTTTCTTCCCCCCAGTAAATGACCTCAAAATTAACAAAACTTGGCCCCTTTTACAACCACACATTTCTCACACATGTAAGCATTGCCATCAAATCTCAGAAGAGGAGTAGAATGTTACTTTTTGTCAGTAGAGAGGAAGGCTACCATCTCTCAAAGTGGTTGGCTCTTTGCTTTAGATCACTCAGAAATTCCTTAAAGAGGTGCATGTCTTTCTTGTGTTCATGTCCTGATAGGAAGTCATAAAATTAAATGAAGTTAGTAGTTTACCCTGAAAATTATTTAGTATTATTCCTTACATATAAATACATAATACTTCACAAATAGCTCTTAAAAATTTGAGCAGGCACAGGCTAAGTTAAGACGGTAGATCTAGAAATAAGCCTTTATTTCTTTTGCTGTTAATATTGATGTTTTTTCTTTGCAGCATTAAAATGCATGAGAAGAGAAATACAAAGCAGAAGAGTGATGAGAAAACACCCAAAGGAGCTGTACCAGCATATCTGCTGGACAGAGAGGGCCAGTCCCGGGCCAAGGTCCTCTCTAACATGATCAAACAAAAAAGAAAAGAAAAAGCTGTAAGTAAATGTATCAAACGTCATAAAATTACGTGTAACAGTGACCACTTTGTATTACTGATGCTCAGGTTACCTAACAGCCTTCAAGCAAAGACTAACAAAAGCATGAAACCTTGAGTGACTGAACAGTTTAGGACCATGTGAACATATGCAGTATCTTGATTTTTGGAACTTCTAAGTGCTAATTAAAATAAGTGGATAGGAGTGGCATAACAACTATGGTCTACCCCTGTGCTTTACAGAAATTTGATTTTATGCTTTGTTTTTTCCCCTTTCTTTTAACTGTGTGACATGTAATAATATTGACCTTCTTTTTTGTTTTATCCTCCTTCTAGGGGAAGTGGGAGGTTCCTGTGCCAAAGGTTCGTGCACAGGGAGAAACAGAAGTTTTGAAGGTGATTCGTACAGGAAAGAGGAAGAAGAAGGCATGGAAGAGGATGGTTACAAAAGTTTGTTTTGTTGGAGATGGCTTTACCAGGAAGCCTCCTAAGTACGAGCGATTCATTCGACCAATGGTAATGTTTTAAAGCCTTAAAGAACATTTAAGTAATAATTCTTTTGATTTACTGCTTTGGTTTTTGCACTCACTACCAGTTTGATGGTCTTATGCAGCCTTGGCAAGATTTTTTGGATACAGAATAGTGTATGGTACATAATTGTAAAGTGCCCTCTATGAAGTGCAGGTCACTACATAAAAAGTGCTATAGGAGATGGGTATTTCATATTTTGCCATACTTTCTTCATAGAACAGAAATTGTCCAAGGTAACAAGTAATATTGTTGGGTTACTACTAAAAATTGACATCCTGAAAACATACATGGAAAGCTTTATCTTGTCATTAATCAGGTTTTAAAATAAGTCTGGCAATCTGTAATAGGCAGATGACATTCTGTATGCTAGGTTGTTTCATTCTTCCCAGTCTCTCTAAACATTTAAAGATGAGGACATAATTTTTAAGGTCTTTAACTAAATCAGTTGTAAGAGCTTAAAGAAAATATTAACTCATTCTAACACTCTTTATACAACAGGGCTTACGTTTCAAGAAGGCACATGTGACACACCCTGAACTTAAAGCTACTTTTTGCCTACCTATCCTTGGTGTAAAGAAGAATCCATCATCTCCTTTGTATACACAGCTGGGAGTAATTACTAAGGGTACTATCATTGAGGTGAACGTGAGTGAGCTTGGCCTTGTGACACAAGGGGGCAAAGTTATCTGGGGTAAGTAAGTTTAACTAGTTATACTGCAAAACTACCTTTTAAAGTTCTTAGTCTGCATTGTATCATGTATTGTTAAGACCTCATCCTCTGGTCATAACTGATCCATTGTTAAAAGTTAGGTTTGGGCTGTAGCAGAAGCTAATAGGACTCTAAAAATTTAAGCTTTAAGTGTTAATCTTAGGCTTTCCGTTCACACTTCCAAAATCAAATTAGATGAAGTTCAGAACAAAGACTCAACTTGCCTGCCTGTCTATCATATTGAGCAATGCCACAACCCTGTAGCCATGGTGAACCATGAACACTTGAATTATATTTGCAGTGGATGCTCTATGTAGGGGCCTCATCAACAGATTCTGCACCTGGGATGATGCAGCCGTGGTTGTGTGTGTGGACTGGGGAATAATAGTCTGGAAAGCAGTGCCATGGAAAGGAACCTGGGGGTCCTGGTCCATGGCAAGCTGAACATGAGCCAGCAGTGCCCTGGCAGCCAGGAGGGCCACCCCTGTCCTGGGGACATCAGGGACAGCATCAGCTGGGCAAGGGAGGGGATTGTCCTGCTCTGCTCTGCTCTGCTCTGGGGCAGCCTCACCTCCAGTGCTGGGGGCAGCTCTGGGGGCCACAATGAAAGAGAGATATAAAACTACTGGGGAGTGTCCAGGGGAAGGTCATGAGGATGGTGAAGGATCTGGAAGGAAACCGTTATGAGGAGCAGCTGAGGTCACTTGGTCTGGTCGGCCTGGAGGAGGCTGAGGGAGGACCTCACTCTGGTCTTCAGCCTCCTCCTAAGGGGAAGCAGAGGGGCAGGTCCTGATCTCTTCACTCTAATGACCAGTGACAGGACTGGAGGTAACAGCACAAAGCTGGTTCTTCAAAGGTTCTTCACCTAGGGCTGGTTGGACCCTGGAAGAGGCTCCCCAGGGCAGTGGTCACAGCAGCAGCCTGACAGAGTTGAAGAGGCAATTGAACAATGCTTTCAGCACATGGTGTGACTCTTGGGGGTGTCCTGTGCAGGGCCAGGAGTTAGACTCAATGATCCTGATGGATCCCTTCCAACTCAGCATATTCTGTGATTCTGTGATTTTCATAGGATCAGACTGACTTCATTTAACAGAGCAGTTCACTTGGACAGTAGGAAACCTAAGGGGTTTTTTTAATCCTCTCAGAACCCTAGATGATCCATTTATAAAAAAGAGCTTGACTATAATGTTTTAAGAACATAATTTTACATCTCAGAAGGTAGATTAAGATTTCAAAATGCATTTGAGTCTCTGTACTTTAGAGACTTGTTGATTAAATTTGCAAACATAGAAAGATCTAATCTGTATGAACTACCTCTAGGTTTTGTACATGTGTAATTTATGGAATTTCCTTTTCTCTCTAGGGAAATATGCCCAAGTAACCAACAATCCAGAAAATGATGGCTGTATCAATGCACTTCTACTTGTTTAAATTGGACACCAAACGCTGGAGGTGGACACCTACCAAGTAACTGGACTTTACCCAAATTAAGAAAATCTTTGGAACCTTCAGCCATTCCAGAACAGAGACCCCACACGCCAATGAGGAACTTCAGCCGGAAACAACTGCTCACATTTTTGTATTTATGTTTTCTCAGCTGAACATCATCCAAATAAAGAGATTTAATTTTTATGCTTTGCCCATGGGGTATGGATTTGATCTAAACCTTCTTGGTGTTTTTACATTAGCAGTTTCCTTGCTTAGGTATATTGTACCTAATTCATGTCACATTCCCATAGGGGAAATACAGCCATTGTCTCACACGATGTCCTGCTGTAATAACTAAAGGTACAGAAGAGCATGCTAATTTCTATTCAAATTTTGGGAAAGCAGAAGGGCTGTGAGGCTGTAGCTGGAATGTTACTGCAGACTGACATTAGAAATTAAGCACCAGGTTTGATACCCCTGCAGAATCATGGATTTGGGAAAATGTGAGCAGCAAGGGGGTGTGTGTTGTGTGTTACGAATGGGTATTTGAGATGGCATAAAAAATCACTGGCAAGGGCACCAGAAAGAAACAGATTTAATAAGCAACAGCACAACAAAGTTCATTGGAAAGATTCACTCTACTTCTATGAGAAGTTAAGGCACACTAAGGAAGAAGCAACACAACAAACCAAAAAAATAAAATCCAGTAAAGCAAAACAGAAATGATTTGTGTGTGTGTGTTTAGTTGTGTGTGACAAAAGGATAGAAAGGGCAAGGATAAAAAGGAAAACAGCCTAAAATCCCAGCCAGCACTCAAACTTACCATGCCTAACTTATACCTTAAACTTTACTGATAACTTATAACTTAACAATTTAATAGAGGAATAACACTTAACAGTACTTAACCTAACTTACAACTTCACAACTTGGCAGAAAAAAACCCCCATGACAACATTTAACTTTTAAACACCTAAAAAGCAGCATTTCTCCCAGATTTGCTGTAGCATATGAATGCATGCATGCACACACAGAATCAATGGAGGGTACCTGTGAAGCATTCCCCTCAAAGGCAGTGAAATGCTCACCCTGGATGCTTTTGCATCTCCTCAGCAGGCAAAGAGTTGGGCCTCGAAATAAAAGAATCAAAGGCTACTTCTAAACTGGAAGCTTTCAGCAATGCTGTGTATAACTGAATTAGTAATCTTTCAATCATGGATTTAGTAGTAAACAGAAGTCTTTTATCACTATGAGTAACCACACTCACCACTGTGAAAAACGAAATCCACTCTGTTTTAAAATTTATAAGTTTAATGAAAAAAATAGATAATTTAGGAGACGGAATAGGTGAAGCTTCTCGGCCAAGGGGGCTTGGTACATGGTTTGCCAGTGGCTCCCCTCACCCTTTTTGGACTTCTATCTTTAGGAGAACGGTGTCGCATATTCAATAAATTTAATGAACATTTCTTTGAGTTTGTATCAGTTTCAAGTGTTCCCAATTATCTTACCTGGCAGATTTATTGTGGGTGGCTGCACTCTGTCTAGTTAACATGGGTGTAAATCTTCTAAGGTTTTCTGGTTCTTTTCATTTGGATAAGAAAACAAAAACATACAATCTTTATGCAAGATTACAAGGTGACCCCACTCCTCCATATATCTTCTGGCTTAGTCAGTTTAGAAGAAAGAAAGAAAGAAAAAAAACCCCAGTCTTTTTACTGTGAACCCTCTAGTACCATCATAGTACCATCATATACAATACAATTATACATATAGTATTCATGTTAGTATTTGTGAAAAGCCAACTATATAATATGCATTTATAACACTTTATATTCTTACTCTTAAATAGTACTTTACTTGTAGCCAAGCCATTTTTAGCACAAATTACAAATCAAACCCTAATAAATTTCCTCCAGTTATGCAAGCAGTATTCACCTACAGCAGATTTGAGTATATCCAGGTGTGGAGATTCCAGCACCTCTCTGAGCAACCTGATCCAGCATTTGACCACTTCCAATTTAAATTGGTTTTTATTTAAATAGAATTTTCTATGTTCCAGTTTTTGCCCAACAGAGCACTACTGAGTCTTAATCCACCTTAATATCCTGCAGTGATGCATGGTCTCTGCCTCATCCACAAACTGCTCTATAACCTCATTAAGTTTTTGCCCTGATTAATGATTCCTACACAAACTCCCCTTAAGCTTACCAGAAACACTTCATAAGCAGGAACTTCTGATGCCTAACCAAGATAGGGCACTGTCATGGTTTGAAGGCAAAATGAGTGAGAGGCTCCAAGTCAGAAATACAATTTATTAAGAAGAAAGGATAAAAAGTAAAATAAAAAAAAACAAATGCAATAATACAAAAGACCACTGACAGAGTCAGAATACAACCTGAGCAGGATGGTGGAAGCAGTCCAGGTGAGGTGTTCTTCCTGAAGCAGTGATCCTATAGAAAGGCCTGGTAGCTCTGCTCTTCTGGGAATCCAGTGGGTAAGGACTCCTTGTACTGTCCCAAATCCCAGATTATATCCAAGTGAGAATGCTTGGGTCCTCCCCCTGGGCAGAGCATCTCACAATGGGATGATGAGTCATGAAGTGGGTCCTTGATGGCCCATTAAACAGAGATAACTCCTGGAGGGGGTTACCTGTGACTCATGGGCAAGGCATTGATGGGCCATGAGCAGAAGAGCCCAAAGGAAGGGGGCCTGGGAAAACACTGCCCCACCTGGTTTCAACAGCTCATGGAGATGGTGATAGAATAAATACTTTGTGCACATCCTACACTACAACCCAGGACAGCACGAGAGATAATCAGCAATCCCCAATAGTCTTCAAACATTACTTCCCTGAATCATAGCCTGTGGAACAGTATTATTATTACCAGACTTTTGAAGAACTCCAGTAATAAATTCAGCCAGGATGAAGATTAACTGATGTCTAAAGTCTATCATCTTGCAATCCTACAGACAATGCTCCTAAAGGAGGCCCTTTTTGACCCTCCTGGTTTCCTCTGAGCACTTCCCACAGCTCACCAATTGGGGAGTTTGTGATACTCTGAGGACCAGTGCCAAAAGCTGATGTTGGGACATGGGCTGAAAGCTCCCCACACTGCTTAAGGCTCAATTCTCACTCCTTCAGAAATGCAAAGGCATTCAATATGAGTATTTCTCTGAATTCCAGGGGAACTTTAGTAGGTACCTTTATCTTTGTGCATACACACACGCATGTCTGTGGATTGAGTCAAACACCCTGTAGCAAGTACAGTATAAGCATTGCCATCTCAGATCTATAATTAAATTATTGTTGGGTAAATCCTATTGAGTCCCTTCATAAATGTTAAACTAGTCAGTGACTAAGTGCTGCCAAGTCCTTTAAAGATAGACCACTAAAGAAGCTCAGAACTAAAACTGGACTCAATCATGCACTATCAGGAGTTTGGAAAGCTGTGGTGTCCCACCTGTAGGGACAAGGAAGCATCCAAGATTGATAGGTGCTTGTGGTTGAACAGAGTGACCTAAGTCAGAGGATCCTCAAAATTCCATACTCAGCATGGAAGTTGGTATGTTAGTGATCTCCTAGACACACCAGTGGGGTTTGGATAAAGGGCAGGATGAAAAGGAAGAGAAATGAGGAAGGGTAAAAAGGAAAAGAGGAAGGGAACACCCACTGTGTTGTGCTTTATTTCCAGAAGCCAGAACAAGGATGTTTGGTCCTGTAAAAATGCTGCCTTACCTTCATATGTCCCCATCTTAGTCCATGTCCTGCTCTTGCTCAGTGCGTAATTACCAACAAACCTTATCTTCTACACTTCTACAAAAGTAAGGGGATCCACTTTGAACCTCTGTAAGTAATTTTAGATTTATCCTAATTCAATTTGCCTTTGTATGCTTCATCTCTCTAGTAAGTAATAGAGCGAATTTTGCCACCAAACTTCTTAAAGTCATGCTTTTGTGAACTTACACTAAATCTGCTTTTGCTAATAGCTTTGCAAGTGATTTGTTAAGCATGGCATACACTCCCCTTCCACCAGGTATGTGTGCACATCCTGAGCTTTCTCTTCTCCAGGAAGAGCAATTGCAGCTCCAGCTCTTCTATCACAGGTACTTCTCCAGTCATGTTTTGGGTCTGGAACTCCATCAGGAAGTCAAGCTAGCTGCTTTTGTACAATCTTTATAACTTCTCTTTTATGATCTACAGAGACAGTAACTGTAACCATAACCTGTTACAACTATTTCATCAGTTTAACACATTGCCCTAGCCTAGACTTGGTAACTTGCATGTCTTATTTTGTATTAGTGAGAAGTCGTTTGAAAGTGAGAGAAGGTCATAAACCAGTAACTTATTTGCCTGGAGAGAGGGCATTTTGTTAGAATAGATAAACCTCAATTAATTTGACCAAAGCAAAGTTCTTGTTGCTTTAGTCTTTGCTGGACATTAACAACATGAAGACAATACTTCAATTTCCTGCAGCTGTCTTGAAAACCTTTACTACATTTAGTGCTATAAATATGTAACTTGTTGGCTTAATAACACAATTGCACTTATGATATTTTAATGTACCACACTGCAGGGGAGTGTGTTACAGCATTTCTAGTTCGTTTGTCTATAGCAAACTACATTAATCACTCCTAAATTTACATCATCTTGCAGAACTGATATAAACAGCAGAATGCATGCTGTAACATTCTGACAACTCTATTCTGCTACTTTTTTTAAAAAATAAAATCTGATGCATAAGCTAAAGAAAATTATTTTAATTGATACAAGACTTTTTTAATTAATAACTTTTGGGTTTTTAAAAACTCCTTTGTAGAAGCTGGGTTGTAAAATGATAGTTCCAGTGAACTGAACCACTTTAAAATGTGCTTCCTTTATAGCAGAGAAGACTCAAATATTAAAAAACAAGCAAAAAATAATCACAAAATAAAAGTTTATTACTACTTCAAAACATTTCAAAAGCAGCCAAGACAGTACTAAAAGAAAGGAAAAATTAACACAGTAACAAGACTAAGGTACAATACTATGCAATAGCAATACATCTTTCATAAGATTTATAAACAGGGTATCACTAGTTTAGAAAACATCTAACACCACATCTGTGGAAATAAATTTAAAGTGTATCCCCATAGTAATATTTTAGAACAGTCACTTAGAAGCAAGGAAGCTGAAACTTAGGCCAATTTGTTGCTAATAGTGTCAATGACATTGTAAATGATCAGTTTGATTACTGACATTTACAAATGAAATGGTACAAAAAAAATTGTAAGGTTGGACATAATTTGAAATAAGTTAAAACGCTTTTGAAATAAGATGTACACACTTCCATGCGAAGGACTATGAAACAGGAGAACAGCAAACAAGAAATCTGCATTAAATTAAAACTGACCAAGAGAGAATATGGGAGAAGCAGTACAAGACAGACATTTGAACAAATATTGGATTCAAGTACAAAACCATTTACCATTTAAGTGCAAGGCTGAAGTCACAAAGTAATGTTCTTTAAACTCTATTCCTAGACTAAATAAAGCTCAAAAATAATACTGCCTGCTTTCACTGTACACACACAGTTCCACAGCATGTTGTAATAACATTTGGTACAAACTTGTGTAAAGTTGATGTTTTAATCATTTGTTGCTGGTGGAATAGGATCTTTAAAATTGTTTAAGAGTTCGATGTTAATTAGACAGTTAATAGTCCCCAAGGTAAAACACTCCAGTCAATACAGTTGTCAAACACATTTTCTTACTGTAAGTATGACAGAATTAGTAAGGTATCGAACTACTGTTCCTGTGGGACAATCAGTACAGCAATAAAAAATATTATTTAAAGTCAGTATTTTGGTTTTGCTACTCTGCATTTACTGGAGAAAGATTGATGCCAAAGAAGTTGCTGTAGAAATAAAACATGTCCTTTGGTTCAAAGTACTGCTGCAATCACTGTTAGAACAGTGTCCATTTTTTAAGACTGTACTGGTTACTGGAATTGCTAATCGCACCACAACTGCCCCCCTCCTGTTTGTAAAATTCTGTTCATCAGCTATTACCCCAGGAACCCCAGATTAACAGAGATATCTACACAAGGGTATACTTTTAACATGTGAATTTAAGTTCAGTATTTAAAACCACCTCACTGAAATGAGATCAGAAATCTCATTGCTCTCAGTAGAAACCAAAACTATCCTAATATCATAATCTTTAATTTATTTACTTTAATTATTTACTCTGCAAATGTCTCAAAAGAAAGATAATAATTGAAATAATTCCAACTTAGCCATGAAAACTAAAAGCCAGGTGAGTGAAATTACCTTCTCATGAACAGTTTTCCAACCTCACCGGGAATAAAAGTGATAAACGTACATACCAAAACCCCACCTAGAAGTAATTGAAATTACTGGGGCTCATAAGTAAAAGAACCCTTAATTTTCAAAGTGGATACATTTGTATCAATTCAAGGACTCAGAATATTAATCTTCAGCAAAGTTTGTCCTAAAAATGGAAGATGAGTTGCAGTATACCGTATACAACCACTCTCTTTTAGGCCACCAGTCCTCAAAAATCCCCAATTCTTAGCAATGCAATAGATGCCTTCTAGCCACTTCTCTTTTTAAAGCAATTAATCTCAGCAGTAAAAGAGAGGCCATACAGAAAACAACAAAAAATTTTGTCTTATGTGCTTTATATAAAAAGCTTTATGAGTTTTAGAAATGCTTAAGGTTCACTTGAATATGTTTACACACGATCAGGAAAGAACTTGAATATTTACCAGTCATGTGGCTCCTAACAAGTATTTGTATGTACATTGATAAGATACTATAGCTACATGCAATAGCTCAAGAAACCCAGATTTAACTCAGTAATCTCACGCACCCTGAATCTAAAGTTTAGGTAATACATATTTTTTTTAAAACTGGCTATTTTTATTTTTTTCTGCAAGTTGTTCTTAACAGATTAAAAAGGAGCATGGTACTTCATCACCTGAAAAAAATAGTATGAATGTATCTTATATTGTTAAAATTTCTTATAAATAGAGTTAAACTGTATAAGCATAAAAATCCAAAACCCAGATTCTTACATTACCTCCATAAAGGGATAAAAGTTAAGACAGCATTGCAACTATTCAAGTGAACCTTGTACCTCTGTTTTTGAGACACTGTGAAAGACCAGTTCACACATCTTGGAAAAGGCATATGCAGGAATAAAAAAAGTGGTGTAATTTCCCGTTCCCAGAATCATTGTTCTTTTATTTCTGAGGTTTTAGCCCATTACAAAAGGAGCTGCATTTATTGGAAAAAACAGATAGCAAACTAAGGCTAACTTAGGTACGTGTGACAAGCTAAACACACGGTTTGCCTAGAGAATCTCAGAAGGGAAATAAGCATGAAAATCTGGGTTTATTCCTGTCTGCATACAGCAAAGTTTGGTTGCTTAAGGAAAGTAATCAACTGGGAAACTACCATCCCAGGAATTACAGTCAAGTTAGAAAACAAAAGTGGGAATCAGAAGTATTTGCAAGGAATCACCCACTAACTCCTAAAGGCATAGAAGTTTGGCAGACAAGCATTTGCTGAAATACCCACTAATACACTAACAAATATCACAACCACCTGAAATGTCAGTGCTCACAGGAGTCACACACCTGGAAGACACAACATTTTAATAGTTACCCCACAGCACCAGCCAAGTAATTTGGAAAACACAAAGAACCACTTCCATTCTGACCATAACAAGATCAAGAGCTGCCATATCCTTTTCCTGCAATGCAACAAGTAATCAGCTATCCACTCCAAGACATGCAAGTGGTTGGGAAGGCAGTTCAAATGATTCCATACACTCTGGGAAAAACCTGGGCTTACCAAAATGCTTGCTTTGGAAGCTACAAATAGTTTACTGCTTAGGCATCTCTTAATCTTTGCTCAAGAAATCCATTATCAGGCAGCACACTGTGGCAGACACTGCACTGCATTCTACCAGCTCAGCTGCTTCAAGTGATTCTCATGAAAGACAAGTGCTGCTCACATTGCATTGATCTACTGAGCTACACCTTCTTGTACATTTTGAGACCTAAAATGAAGAATCTTACATTATTTTAATCTCTTAAGCCTGTGGGAAGGGAACATGAAACAACGAAGGATTTTTCCTTGTTCTGCTTTTCTCCACAGTAGAGAACACAACATTATTTAAAATCAAAAATATTATCTCAAGTGATGTCCAGTGACATAGAAATCTACAGCAATTTAAGGGACCTTGACAGAGCCAGGATTTCACACTGCATTTTTCTTCCATGACTATCACCTCAAATATACAAAACCATTCCCTTTGATAGCACGACTGTATTTATTCAGCAGGTATCCTTTATGAAGGGAGGAGACTGGCTATTTACTTCCACGCTACAAAGAAGTTCAATTTCTAGTGGATAAATATAAAAAAACCAAACAAACCAAAACTTGAGGAAAGGTGATGAACCCAAGAGAAAAACCAACCCAGAATTTTAACACTTGTGTCCTGTGCCAGACACAGTGCAGTTACACTCTAATGTTTTACACAAAATAGCCTCGTTATAAATAGATAAATTACCACTATTTAGACTTTTAAACCGGCTTTCCTTTTTTCTTGGGTGGACCTTTGTAGCCTTTAGCCTTTCTCCTCAAGTTTCTCCTGTCTACAATGGGAACCTCAATCTCTGCCTCCTCAGAGCTGCTGTCAGCTGCCCTCTCTGCCACTGCCTGCATGTAGTGATCCACCTGCTCCGTGGGCTCCTCCGAGGGCTCCTCCAGCTGGTTCTTCTGTGCCTCCTGCCCAGAAGGCTGCTGGAAAGAAACACCCTCCAGTTCAACCATCACCAAAGAGCCCTGACCCAAGGTAGAGGGGGCCTCCTGCGAGTTGTGCCCTGCCTCCTCATTCTGATCTTCTAATGAGGAAGGCAAGTTTTCAGGGACGGATTCTTCTGCTGCCTCAGTCGCCACAGAGTTGGGCAGCCCGTTGTCAGAGGGCTCTTCCTTTGATGCTGAAGCAGCTGCATTTTCAGTGCTGGCCTTTTCAGATTCTTGCTGTTCTTCTGTGCCCTCCTTCTCTACCGATGCAGCTTCTTCAGTCAGCATTTCTGAATCATTTTCATTCAAAGCCTGTGGGTAGAGGGTGTCAAAATAACCAAAAGGACAATTAGTTGAAGGTAAAAGACACTGAATAACTACTGCCCCTAGCTATCAACCTCAGAGGATATTTCAGCATTTCTAATTCTATGAATGTAACTTGACAAGACAGTCTTCCTCTTTGCACAAGACTGTTTTGTGACCTGTATTTCATACCCAGAGTTGCTCTCTTGTTTTCAAATTGTTTGAAATAATTGAATAATTTGAGGTACAGAAAAAGCACTCTGATATTAATCCCAAGGGAAAAAATAGGCAAATGCAATTATTTTTTGCTAGCATATAATAATCTTCTTTTGCACTATAAATGAAAAAACAGTAAAACCTGTGTTCTGAAAGCAAAAGCATTTTAGCAGTAGTCAATTATTTGTCACCTCATAGGGCAAGAATTGCTAGACAAAATAAGTATGTGGCTTTTCACTCTTGCCAAACCAGCATTTTAGTGAGAAACAGCAGTTTCATGACTGTCAAGACAAATTGCTGCAAACATATCTTTATTTTGGTTATCACATGCATATAAGTCCCACTTCTGCACATTGAAACAGAAATGTTACTGTATTCTCCTTATGGATTTACATCATCTGTCTTAATAATCACTTCTCCCAATAATTTCATTCAATGTTAGGGGCTATTTTCTGTTACTTAACAAAAGTAAAAAAAAACCCTGAAAGATACACACACTTGGAAATAAAAATGACTTCACATTTTGTTTCAGTTCTCTCACCTTCTCTGATTCAGTGTCTTCTGGAGGTTTTGCTGGAGCATCAAGGGTTACTGGAACAAATAGAGTCACAGGTTCTTTTCCTTGATTCTCAGACAGCAATTTTGATTCTCCACTTGGAACTTCATTTACTGTCTCCCCTTCAGCCATGAGTGAGGTCTTAGCAGTTTCTTCTGCTACCTCACCATTAAGAGGTTCTGGTGGCATTTCCTAAAAAAAGTAAATCACATTTGTAAACCAGTATTATACACAGCTATTGTTCCCCACCACTAATGGGTGTGCATGTGATCTAAATTTGCAGCTTAACGTGAGAAGCAGATTGCTCAGACATCTAGAATTGTGTACTAAGGCAGCAGAACTTACTGCAGATTAACTTTGGCAGAGTATTAGTTTGTTGTTGCTACCTGCACTAAATATATGACCATAGCTTACAGGTCAGGGGTCAAGAAAAAAAGGTTTTAATGCATCTCTCATGACTGCTGCAGTCATTCCTTGAACCCAACATAGGTAAGGTCCACTTTCTCATCCATCAGTAACATCATAAAACCCCGAGGGAACTGCTAGGAACAAAGAATATTCAGAAACTTAAATTCAAGTTGTTAACAAGTTGAAGATAAAAGCTGGATCTAAAATTGATGTTTAAATCCAACAGGCAAGTTTTAAGGGGGGAATTAAAAAGAGCCAATAGAAGTCACTGAAGCATACCAGATACTAACTTCTTTAATTTATTTTTTTTTTAATTAGAGATACTGGGTCATATCTTGACCTTATCTCAGCTCTGTGGAATTTCTTACTAGGAGAAATCAATGAAGAAAATTAGTATGGCAGACAAGCTAGAAATTCACCTCACTGAACTATATTGTTCAAAATACCTACAGTGAAATATTCCCTGAAACTAATTCCGTACTAGCCTTAACTTCTCAGATACACTTCTTCATGAAGCACTGGTGCAAAAAATCAGAAAGCTGAGAGTCACATGGAGCAAGGTAGCAAGGACTGTAATTAGCAGAAACTGTAGCTGTATTCTGAATTTATCTGCTATTGCTATCCCATCCAGCTCACCTCCGTCTCACTTTGTTTCTCAGAGGGTGGTACATGCATTTCTGCTTCTGATACAGACTGGTCATCGTTTTCAACAACTATTTCCTCATCCTTTTCAACAGTATCCAGCTTAGGCACTTCTACTTGGTCTTCAGAGCTTTCAGATATGTGGGCAGGAAGTCCAGGCCTGTAGCAGGTATTAAGATATATCTTTTAGATTAATCTAAAATTTTAGATTAATCTAATATTGTAGATTAATACAAAATCAATAATAATTTTGGTGATCTCAGCAGGGAAATTCCTTCGTGATCAATTGCTTGTCATAAGAAATATAAATCGAGAAAACTAAATGCATCTAAAAATGGCTAACTCCTCATCAGGAAAAATAAAATAATACTAACTAGGAAAATTGCTTTGGCAATTATAAAATTATGTCTATCTCACTTCCTTTTTATGGGAAAGAAACCTGAAATTTCTCTAAGTTAGTTATTTTAAATTTAAACAGTATTTGTAAATAAACTATGTATTGTTTATAAATAAGTACAATTTATAAAATTATTATAAATTTAGAAAGCATTACACATTTGAAAGCTACAAAGGGTTAAGAAAAGCAGCAACTTTATTTTCTCCCATCCCCACTGCAGAAGCAATTTCAAATTATGGAATATGAAAGCAGCTATATTTTTTAAATCATTGAAAATACAGATATTACAAAGGCCATGACTGGAAAGTAATTCAAGGCAATAAACATACCATGGGTGAAGGAGTTGTCATCAACTAGAAATTACATTAGCAAATAGCTAAAGATGAAGTGCTGATGCAGTGCCCCACTACTGCAGGGTAGCAACAGTAACCCAAATATTCAGTTCTCATTTTAGATGAACTGAAACTATTATATATAAGCAAATAAAATGTGCATGCAGTAGATTTAGAGGAGTCTACTTTGTGATCTGATAGTAAAGGCAGTAGTGGAGAGTTTTACCCTACATGCCAGTTTTGAGATGAAGACACTCCACAGGAAAGAACACAACAGAAGACTCTGTTCCATTTGTTGGTGTGCATGGAAGGAAAAGTACCAAACTGACACCTTGTTCTGCTGCCTTCATTTTAGCATAACAGCAACACCTCATTGGCTTATTTTTGCAAGGCCCAAAATTTGACATCCAGTATCAGGTTAGTCCTCTCACATAGGAATTAGCCAATTAATTAGTAGTAACAGCATTTCTTAAGCTGTGGCAGCATCAAACTGTGCCACTTAAAAGTGTTCGAAGCAGCTTAGAGCAGCACACTGACAGTGCAGCACAGCAATACAGTATCTGTAATTCCACACAGCAATTTAAACAGAAAAATTAGGCAGCACCTAGCTGCAGGCCTCAGCTGCACAAAGAAAACGCCCACACCTAATTGTGTTTAAAGAAACCTCATGGAACAAGCTTGAGTGATTTCCTAGAAAATAATCAAGTTATCTTGAGTTTTTCAAAAAGAGGCTTTGGGGGTTGGAAGTGGGTTTCTTTGGAAGAGAATGAGAGGGACCCAAACACATGGAGCAGGGTGAGGTGGGCACACTGTGTCTATGAGGGAGGAAGGGGCTATTTTATCTCCTTAAAATAGATGTGCTGAATGGAAAGCCAGTGCAAATTCTTACTGGAAGCCCTGTAATGAACTGTTATGGCACACAAGTCATACTGTTCTTCACATCCCATCTGGTGACTGTTACACAGGTTAATATCATTTAAACTGGAAATGTTTTTGGGTTCTTCTCAGGATGTTAGATCAGGTATGATGGTATAAAACATTGAGGAAAGGGCTTTCCTTTGGAGACATGGCTCCCTATAACACCTGTTATTAGCTGACAAGCAGTAACCAGCTCCCAAGCTGGACAGTCAGATCATATTTTACTGCAACATACCAACATAACAAGAAGTCAGGAAGGAATACCTCTCCAAAGACCACATAGAGTATTATGGTGTAAATACACAAAACTATGCTGCAAATACAAGTATTTTTACCATTGTACAGATCCATTTGCAACAGGACACTCTCAGCCTTCATTCTCTTCCTATTATTCCTAGTATCTACTGAGCTTTCACAGGTACTACACTTTGGTGCAACCACTCTTCAAATGATGTCTCACTTTTCTTTCTTCCCTTCTTGCATTAGACTTTACTTTTAATAATTTCAAAATCAAGCAAGTAAAGTAGGAAGAAAGAAGAAGAAATACCAGTTGCCCACTCTGAGTAATGTAATGTAGTTTGTGACTGCCCAAGCAACAAAGTAAGAAGTCAGTAAAAATGGGCTCCTGGTACCTGCTTTTGGGCACTTGAGCATTTTCCTCATCTCGTTGGGAATTTTCAAGTCCAGGTTCTTGTCTATTTTTCTTTATCCTCTGACGTTTCAAATTACCACTTCGTGTCCAGATGGAAACAGGAGTTACATTAGGGTCTTAGGAGAACAACACAAAAAGAAAATTCAAATGAACAAATTCAGTCTAAGATCTACATATAACCTCCCCAACCAAAACAGTTAAATAAATTGAGTGCCAGTAAATAGTGAAAGAAATTAAGTGCCACTAAAGCAGCATTTCCTTGCACTTCCTTTTCTGAATAGTACCTTTACCAAGACTCACAAGAATTTTATCTGAATTCCTCTAAAAGGTACATGACTCTCAGCACCTCAGCAGAAAGCATGTTTTTATATCCATTTTACAGATGAATGAAGTAAAACAGAAAGCTGTAAAATCGCCTGCAAAACTGATCTATAGTAACTGCAATATTAATTAATAATCAAGGTTATTTTTACCTTCAGATGTGCTTGCGTGGACATCTGTTGATTCTTTACCTTTTTGAGAGTCAGCCTGTGGTGCAAAAGCAATGCTAATGTTATTCTAAAATTTTCTGAATTGACTAAAATAACTTCATAATTCTACATATGCCTGCATCTTTCTAAAGAACTATTTCATAGTAATAATCCTATAAAACAGCAGCTATAATAATTCTTAATTTATATCTAAGTGTTCTGTCTCAACAAATTTAATATTTTTTAAAAGTTATCTTTATGTCATGGATGAGTACTTTTTCTGTGTTTTACTTCTGGCCTCAATGTAGAATATCTTCTACATTGTGTGAAAGTGACCCGTCCCTATAAACAATACTATCAAGACTTTTTTCCTAACTGTTCCATTTATAGCAAGTGTCCACATAATTCAATTATAGGAGCCTCTTTCTGTCTGTTTCCCCTTTCTGTATAAACCCAAGGGACTCCACTGCAGTGGTTGGCAAAATTTAATTGCAAAGTCTTATGCGTATACTCGTATCCTACTCTATAGTTTTATTTTTATCATGACATCCAACCCAATACAGCAACCCACGTAAGAATTAAGAAAGAATAGAACTTGGTGATTTATCAGTAACACAGCTTACATGCGCAGTCAGCACAAGAGGTTTCTTAGGTCCCTCTCCCTAGAGCTTTTTTGTCTCCTGTTTCTCCACATCATCCCAATACCTTAATTTTTTTAATGCAAGTTAGCTGAGGATTCAGCATTTGATACAGTAAAGTGAGTAAAACATCTACACATTAAAGAATAATTAAGCACATTATATTTTCTTAGCTGCTAGCAATAATCTGGAACAGCAATTATCAGCATCCTGGTCCACTTTTCCAGTCTCACTTCCAACACTGAAGTGGAAGAAGGCTGGCAAAATGGCCATGTCTACATTCTGCTATTTGAAGTAGTTTCAAGTGAGTATTAAATACATAAGAATTTGAAACTAACAACAAATTATTCTAGAATCAAAATGCACAAAATTGGAAGTACAAAGTGAAAGGTGAAAATTAAAGTTGGGGAATGTTTTTTCATGGTTTGGGGGAAGGTGGGGTATTTTATTTCCTTAGATGGTCTAACAATTTTCAAACCATTGTTGGACTGCTTACAGATGGTGCAGATGCCAATTTCAGAGCTGCCAGAAGTTTTACCAAGCTATGAGGAGCTGCACCTCCTTGCTACCAACTGTCTTTTCCTCTGGAAAAAGGCAAAAGACAGGGCTTGACTTCTTAACTTGCAGCAACAAAAATCAAAATAACTACTATCACTCTTCTATTTTCTCCAAGTATATCCATATAGCTCCATAACCAAAATGTGTAAGTTTTTAGATTGTTTTGCTGATATGATCATTATTGGAATCTATCTAAAACTCAGAGATGAGGCTAGAGACACTGTTACAAATGAAAGGCAACTAAGAGTTATTGTTTCAGATCACTGAGAGATTAAAAACATCACTACTTTTCTGTCAACTTTGCTTTGGGAAATACTGATTTTCTCAACTGGGAAAACTTGACTTAAATTCCAAATCTAAACTTTAAATATTAATACCTGAGAGTATCGATTTAGCCATTATTTCCCATTTTTAATTAAAGCACTGAATTCTACAAAAGCATGGTCATGTCAATAACATAGTCCTTTCAAGCACGCAAATCCAGGCTTATGGTATTTGGAGCTATAAACGGTTGTCAAGCACACTCTGTGTGACTTCAGAACACAAGTGAAATAAAGGAAGAGCTTCATAATATTTAATGACCCAAATATATTCATGATCACATGTCCATGAGCAGCTGCAATCTAGTTGCTCTATCAAATACTAATATACTTATAT
>VWZU01000798.1:530070-544610 GCA_013397095.1 Sterrhoptilus dennistouni
CACAGAAGTCAAGCTTGTAAAGTATTTGTTCAACTGTCACAAAGAGTCAGAAAACAACACAGTAAAGCATCCATACCTGCAATACTGAGATTTTCCATTTGCACTATAGACATAATAGACTTTCTCTGGAACCAATCTCCTCCTCCCTCCACTTGCCACAAAAGGTTTTTATCCCCAGGGTACTTCTCAAGGTACTGCTTACAAGCTGAGCAAACACAAGAAAAAACACTATATTATAGATACCGTATATAATAGTATAACTCAGCTATAACTCTGTTTTTAATGTTTATCTGAAATCAAATTATTTTGCAATCTACAATCACACACAAACAACAACAGAATGAACTGTTTAAAAAAATAGTCAAGTCCGATATAAACAATATTGCTTTACCCTACACATCCTTCTTAATTAATCCTTTCTTAATATAGGTTGAAATACTTTCCATTATTATCTTAAACTGCAAACAAAGATGAATGGGATTTTCTTCTTTTCCTGGTACCCACTTAAGATTTTTTGACTTCACTAGACACTGTTCCTGGCAACTACAAGACTCAACTCAGGACAGAAGCAGAGGATGTAGTCAAGTGCCTTTTGTCACCTCACACTGTAGTAGGCACCTATGACAACAACTCTTTTGGAGTGCTAACATGATTAACCATTGAATGGTTAATCACTGCTCACTTCCAGAATATTTTTCTGCACTGCTGTCCTTCCAACTCTTTTCTCTCCATACCTATATCAAACATAAAGGTGAAGAGGCATGCATGCTTTGATGTTATTCTCTGGTAGTTGCTAGAAAAACTACCATTTTTTCACCTGGTTCACTACTGATGCACAGTTTCAGAGCACGAGATCCCCACTGTGTCATTCCTTGACTACAGAAATGAATTAGTCATTAAATTCTGCCCAAGTGATTTTCCTGGTTGAAGCCTAACAAATCAGGTCTAACCAGATTGAGTGACAGACTGTGGTGCTTCAAAAAGCAGAAAATTTCTACTGGTTAAGAAGGCCAGATAAAAATGTTCATAGAAGGAGCCCTGGTAAACGGCCTAAGAAGGAACATGCCTTGAGAAACAGGGCAAAAGAAATGTGTTTCTTGTCTGAACACAGTCCCAAGAACATAATTTCCAGAATCCATGTCATTTCCTACATGACACAGTCCTCTTGGGCTGCTAATGGAAGAACCATATGTGTTTTCTTTCTATTTTAAAATGGTGCTTTCTGATACACAAGTTAAAGCAGAGCCCAGTATGTTCTCTTCAGCAGAGGTTCAGGGGAAAGCATGAATTAAATGACCTTGTGAGGTTTAGGTGTGAGCAAGCAAAAAGTGCAACAGGGCAGGTATTCATTAGATCCCACACAGGAGCATGTCAGCCCATTCTACAGGCCTGCTGGGGAAACAGGACAGTGATAAATTTCACAGCAGCAGAAAGCCAGCAGAGTTCAAATAATCTAGTTTTACACAGAGGATTAAAAACTGAATCAGGACTACTCCACCTTAAACAAACCAGGGGTTTTAGCCTCCACCAAAGCACAGGAAATTTAATGTAGAACCTGAGGATGAGGCCACAAACGTGGAGCTTGAATGACAATACTCATTTGGACATGTAAAGAAACCACAAAGAAGATCAGAAGAAAAAATTAAGGAGCTTGCCTGTATACATGAAGGATGACAGTGGATATCGTAGGCCAAGAGGTTCTTCAGTAAAGGAATCCACAAAGTCTTCCAGCATGATTAGCCCAGAGTCTTTCCCACGATGTTTCTTTCTAACAAACATTGTGTCTAGCACTGTCAACTTATACTTCTGATGAAGAAGAGAGTTACAAACACTTCCTGAAATAATCAGAGGGAAAAAATATCCATCAGTATGAATGACATAACTGCATGGTGACCGACGTGCTGCAGCATGGATTTTAGCATAATTTAAATAAAGACTTTCATAGTTTACAAAAATTCCAAACTATATAATAGTAAGTAAAAGTAAGTAAAATTATAAAAATAATTTATAACTTTATTAAAAATAAATAAATTCTATTAGTCATTTATTAGCTTTTTTGAGCAAGCTTCATAAGGTTGCCAAGATACATCAACGGAATAGTGTAACAGGAGAAGTCTGTAGTACTAGAAAAGAATAGACAAGACAGAGAGGAAAGGCTCACTTTGAAAACTCACTATACAGTTCAATATGAAAATTATAGTAAAAATGAAGCTGAAAGATGGAGGAGGGAATAGGAGAAAACAAGATTATTTAATTACACTGTTATGCTGATTATATTACTTCTCAGGACAAATATGAAGACTAATTCAGTTCTTGCTTAAAGGCTGAAACAATGATTCCAATTTTTTAAATGAAGACAAAAAAATGCCAGGACATTTTACGCTAGAATTCTCCCATAAACAACATATTACTCTAAATTAAACAAACATGGATCAGATGGTCACAACACATAGGTACTTCAGTATCAGAGGACTTCAAGGGCAGCTAAGAACTCAGAGGTGAGAAAGAGGCGGCATATAATGGTATTAAGACAGTCCATTAATAGTCAACCATATTTCAGGCCCTTCAGTGAATCTGTGAACTATGACAAAGAGTTGCCCTCTTCTCTGGGAGGCAAACAAGAAACAAAGTTGGTTATAAGACCCAGTTGGTCTTTGCAACCTTGTATTTTTTAGGATCCATGAACATACTTATTTCAGGGCCATGAAAACAATCAGAGGGCAGGAGCATCCTTCAGAGGAGGAAATATGAAGAAAGTTGGGGTTGTTCAGCCTGGAGAAGAGAAAGCTCTGGGGTGACCTAATTGTGGCCTTTCAGCACCTGAAAGGAGCCTGCAAGAGAGCTGGAGAGGGACTTTTTACCAGGTCATGTAGTGATAGGATAAGGGGCAGTGGCCTTAAGCCACAGGAGGGTAGATTTAGGATATTGAGGAACGGGATCTCATTTTTTTCCATTTCTTGCGTTCTGTAGATAATTCAGTTCAGGGCATAGAGAACAACTCTCCAACAGACTTTGGATATTACAAAGAAATTCTTCACTGTGAGGGTGGTGAGGCTCTGGGACAGATTGCCCAATGAAGGTGTGAATGCCCCATCCCTGAAAGGGGGTGCTCAAACTGTGTTCAAACTGTGAAGCTGTGGATGCCCCATCCCATTTCATGCCAGGCTGGAAGGTGTTCCTGCCCATGGCATGGGGATTGAAACTAGATGGTCTTTAGTGGTCCACACCCAACAAAATCATTCAATGATTCTATTATTATTTTTATTTTTCAAGCAAGGGAAACTTAAAACAGAGAGGTTACATTATCTGGGGTACTTTTTGGGATGCCTGAAGAGCTCCACCACCCTTCAGAACATGTGTTTACTGAGTGGTCTTTTCCACACGGGCTTCTCATTTGGAGAATACAAAACACACTCAGACATGGGTAAAATTTTAAAAAATGTTTGCAAAGAAAAACCTCCAATTTTTGCTAACTCAAGACAAACACAGTCCAATCCAACTGTAAACAACTATCCTACAGAAGAAAAAATTATAGCTGTCGAGTATATAAAATATCTTACAGTTTTAAATACATTTTGTAAATACAAAGATATCTAAGAACTTATATTGCTAAAGCACGTAAGTATTTCAGCTAGAGATTTTAATAGCCACCTGATCTCTTATGACTGCAGGAAAACACCAACTCAATTAGGCCTGCAAGGCTCATACAGCCTTCTAATACAATATTCTTCAAAAAAGTATCTCCTCCCCTTTACCACGCAAACTCCCACAATCCTCAAATGCTCTACCTGTAGGTTTGACAGAGTAGAACCCAACAGCCTCTCCTTTTTTCCACAAGATCTTGGCAAAATGGCTGCTACCATGACAGAGGAACGGGGTCTCATTTTTTTCCATTTCTTGCGTTCTGTAGATAATTCGGTTTAGGACATAGAGAACAACTCTCTCTCCAACAGACTTCACCTGGCAGAACACATAAAAAAAACATTTCAGGAGGTTGGTCAGGTTAGTTAATACCCATAACATGAGGGGCCTTATTTAACACAGCTGTAGACAGATTTCAAGGGAAGGCTGCGAGTGCTAGAGCAGGGTGACTCTCTGAGGTTTGTTACAAAGCAAGAAAATTCTCAGAAGCCCATTGCAATAGGTTAAGTGCAACCACAACCATACAGGATATTCCACATCTTCAATGCCACTCCCAATTCAATGTGCAAAATTTAGGAGAAGGATGGTGGAGTGAGAATGTTATGATCTAAGTCAAAACTATTTTTGCACTTAGGAAGCATTCACCAGACGCAAGAGCAGTACATCAGCCTCAGAATTCCCAGACCAGCAGGTAACTGGAGTCTTACAAAGGAGAAATGATGAGCCCCAGGGTGGCAGGACTTGGCACACTCAATCACTCCTGATAGAGTGGCAGGCAACAGGACATGATGCAGTGAAAAAAAAAACTTGTTACAACAGTTTCTGTGGCATGAAATAAGGAATTCAATATCCTTCTCTCTGTCCTACAGGGTTCCTTCTGTATACGGAGTTTGAGTTCACCGCTATTCTACTTATTGTGAAGGACGGAGAAACCATCTTCCAATCTTAGTGTCATCTACCTCCCTCATAAAAGATTCAGCTTTCCTGATTTTCCTACCATTAAAAAATATGTGGAAAGCTAGGCTTTCATGCCAAACTCTCTACAGAAAATTCTAAAAATTGCAAAAATCAAAGACATGCTTCACAGGGTTAAATAACTGTAGCAAAGGTCAATGATGAGCAGCAAAGCAGATACCAGGCAACTTACTTTTCCAAACCTCATGTATTGCCACTGCAAGACACCAGCTCCAGCTTGCTTCTGTCAAACACATTCCTGACAGTATTTTTGGTTTTCTAGTCTTCTAAGACCAATAGGTACTGCTATGGTACAATGCACTATTCTATCAAGATGTTTCAACACAACCAGATCACAATATTCTAAAGAGTAAAGAAAAAAAACCAGAGCTAACATCTAAGTTGTCTACATGTGAAGCTGCTGTACAAAGGTCATTTTTGCTGTAGACACTATCTTCAAGCTGAGGTTCCTTCCCCCCTTGTACCTATTCCTCTATTCCCTTGTAACAGCCCTCTCATTTCTAAATGGAATTAAAGCATGTAATATCTTGCACACTATCTATTTGCCATTATCTTGAAGTATAGGATTAATTGCTAGGCGGATGTTGGAGTGCTTTACCTGGTGGAGCCCCTGTCTAGCAGGGACAGATGTTCTCACAATGTCATCAATTGACCACCACTGGTCAGCAAGATACAGGGCTACAGCTTGAAAGAAACAAGGGAAATAAAAAGTTAGTGATTCTTACCATTCCAAAATAAACATATTCATTAAAGTTGCTAAATACTCAAGAACAACAATGTAGTAATCACATTAGGCATCTTCTTGATGGCACTATATTAATGTAGCTCCTACTACCCTAGCACAACCAATGGGGCACTGTACTAAACTCGTAAGAAATGCTCCCTAGTCCAAAATCTTTTTTGATAACTGATACTAATAAACACTGTGGGGGTTTTGTTTGTTTGTTTGGGGGTTTTGGGTTTGAGGGTTTTTTTTGTGGTGTGGTATAGAGGAACTATTTTTCAGACATAAGCACTATCCTTCAACACTGTGCTAACATCTCCTTCCACTAAAAACTGGCTGTGAAGATAAGCCTCAGTCATACATGTATTTTACTATTGGGTGGCTAATGGATATTGACATTGAAACTGTACAAGTTTTAGGGAGTTAGATGGATGCAAAAAGGCTGATAGCCATGTGAGCAGCAGTTAGGAGGAGTGTGATCTATAGGCATTTGTGGCATACTTGGCAACCATATACATGGCATTAAATGAAGAAGAAAACATGGAGAACTGGATGGGGAGGAAGAAGGAAGGAAGGAAAAAAGGAAGGAGAAAACCCATAAAAACCTTAATCTCAGCCAGAATTATGCTAGAACTTCAAGCTAAAGACAAATTTACACACAACACTGATCAATCACTATTAATAAAAAGCATTTCAATTCATGTGCAAATTAATGTATTCTAAGAATGTTCAATAAATACTTTTTGGAGACATGAAGCATACATAAAGAGATCAAGAGACACATGTTGTACTATGGTTCAGACAAACACCACATTATTTTGCTACATATCAATGGGTCCAGTTCTGATCTGATTATTGTGGAAAGTTCTAGCACTTGTCTATAAATCCACAACAAAAAATAATAGTATGTGAACAAAAAGACAGGGAACAACAAATGCACAATGGAAAAGATACAGGCTACAGCAGCATGAAATGAGGAAGAGCCTGGTTACATGCTTCTTCCACCAAAAAAAAAAAAAAAAAAAAAAAAAAAAAAAAAAAAAGAAAAAAAAAAACACNAAAAAAAAAAAAAAAAAAAAAAAAAAGGAAAGAAATAGCAATACAGAGACAAAAAGCTTAAAATGAAACCTGTGAGTGAGTCCCATGGTGCAAACAGCGCAAGAACTTTGTGTGTCTGCTCTTCACCATAAAGAGGAACAAAGCCCACAGATGTCAAGCTAATAGGGACCTGAAATAAGAATGGACAATAACTCAGTAGACTCTTGCTAAAATGACAGTATTAAAATACACAGAGAATGTTCATCAAGGTAAACAAGAAGAATATTGAAAATCAAGTCCTTAACAGCTAATTGTAAAAGACAAGCATCAGACCTCAGTGCTTTCTTCAGACACAGATTCCTGGAAACAAACCACAATCTAAAGAGCTCTGACTCTCAGGCTCTGGCAGATTCAGCCACACTAATTTGTACAGCTCGCTTCTGCCAACAGTTTGCATTTGTGTGCACAACTGAAGCAAGGTGTGCAAGGAGCCAGCATTATGTTCACTTCAACAGCCCCAAGCTTTCAGAGCCAACAGAAGAATGAGGCAGTCAGTCAAGCACTGAAACAAACTGGCACAGAAAAACTGTTGTGTTTGTTAACGACTTCCAATGTGCTACAGTGGGAAGGCAAATTCAAAGGGGTTTTGTTCCCCAAAGTTACACACGTATTATAAATTCTCAAGTTGTCTGCTTGATTTTCCTCCTCAGGAAAAAAACATGAAAAGGGTCAAATAATGGTTTTTCTAAGGAATCAAGTGCCTTTGTGGAAACGCATTTTGATATTTAAATTCACATGCTTCCATTATTAAATTAACATATAAGAAACTTCACAGACATGAATGGCTTGGTAGACAGACTTGCTTAACAAATTTAAGAAGATTATGACATGCTATTGTCACAAATGGAGGCATTAATACAAGCAAACATTTAGGCATACAGCACTTGCATAAATACAGAAAGTAGTCAAGACTTTGCTTCTGCCAAGGAATCTGTGGCACTGACCTTTAGATCCTCCAGAATATCCTCTAAGCTCACATATTTTTAATTAAAGCTATATACTGCTGGTTTTATTGGTACTAGTTCTAATACAAGCGTTCATCTGAACAGAACCAACACTGAGCAACTCATCACACAAGGGATAAGTGTTTAAAACATAAAAGTGTCAAAGCTATTCTCTATTAGAGTTCAATAACAGCACAGAATACTTCAGATAAACCACTTTTGAAATTAGTGAAGCTTATTAATCAAAACCCAAACATGGGTTTATTAATTGAACCCAAACATGAAGAACACTGAAGGACTGAGATACAAAAAGAGCCAGTTAGCTTAAGCAAATCATGAACCCTTAGTGATGATAAGTTTTTGAGAATGCATTTAGGTTTATCAGTTGAAAATTTTAGGTTATAGTCAGGTTGGGCTTTTTTCAAAAATTTTTTAGTATATACAGATCCATTGCCTAGAAGCACACAGTACTGAACAGTAACTGAAACCCAGATTTAGACCCCAGATACAGAGTGAAAAAAGTAGAGTTTAACATAAAAATTCTGAATTTGGAAAACACAAAAGCTTTGATAAAATAACTCTGAAATTCAATAGGACTGGGTATCCTAAACCTTGGATCTACAAGGACATTAATAACTCCAGTCCCACAGCATGTGCTGGGTTTTACCTTGCGGCGGTCAGGTAGAGAAAAGAACTCAGGAGAGTTTGGGTTCCGCCACCGAAGGTCAAAGAAGTAGTCCTCTGCTGAGTTCTCCAAGTCCTCATGACTGTAATTGTTCAGTATATCCACAGGGAATGACATGCTCTTGAGAAATAAAGCAGCATTATTAATGTAGGTACTTTGAGGCACACAATGCACACGTAAATAAGACGGTTGAACATCCACACTCTGCTGTTCTCTATATCCATGATAGAAAAGAGAAATGCTCCAGCATTTAGGATTAATTAGGATGGTGACCAATAACACTCCATCTGTAAAATAATCAAATCTGTGCTCATAAGCAGAAAAGAATGAGATTAGCCCATAGATCCCCCTAGACCTCAGTTGTGGCAGATTTCCAACATACAAGCCCTGTGTTTGCTGCATAAGCACATGCTGCTTTGAGGTGGCAGACTTCGCTCTGTCTCCCTCCCAGATGATGTTTTTGATGTCACTGGTCAAGCTACAATTTGGTGATAAAGAAAAAGTAAGCCATACAGATGATAACAAGATGGAGTTAATTTGAGACTTTGCATTTAAATCCATCTCTGAAGAAACCAAAACATTGCTCAGGATTTTTCTCAACAACTGGCCAGTTAGTGTGCTTAACAGATGGTTGTTTCCAAAAGCATTTCAGCTGTGAACAGAAACTTACACAAGCTCATTAAAAACAAGAGCCCACAACAGACTAAAGAGAGACACTTTAAGGAGGTGACAAGACAAGACTAAAACACTGAAACCAAACCACAGTGGCAACATCTCCTCAAAAGCTACTAGATTCAAAATTTCTTTGTCAAAGCAGTGTCAAGTTAAAATGAGCAGCAAGAGCTTTTGGAATCCACTGTGTGGTCTTCAGGTAAAGCTCTTCCAGCTCTATGAAACCACACACAGAAATAGACCCTTCAGCTGCTTTCAAGCTATGACTCAAACTCCCAGAAGCATGAATAAACAAAAATTCATGAGAACCTACTCTGGTGTTCCAGAGGAACACAGGGATCTTACTCTGTCTTGCTCAGCTCCCAGGAACCCATCACACAAGTTTCTGAACACAAAAGTTTTCATACATGTTTTATGATTTCTAGTCTTCACTATGGAGTCTTATTTTTCAGTTTTACTTTAAATATTAGTGTGCAATCATTTTTTTCCCCCTCTTTATCTTCAGTCCCCTCTATTTAATCCCCAATTAATTATTCTACTGACACAGGTAAATCAAGTGCAAAACAACATCTTATTCTGACTCAATCAGTAGAAATTAAAAGTCTGCATTTTGAAAGCTTTTAAACACCAATAATATGATACTACTACACTGATTGGAGAGAAGAGGCTGCTCCTTCTACAGAACATAATTTTTCCCTGTTAAAGTTGAACTTGGACACTTCATTGGCATCTACCACGGCTTCCTTTAACACTGTTGCTGATGAAAACACCAACGTTTTCCATGAATGCTGATGTTCAGATATACACATGCATTCCTCAGACCCATTTCCTTTCAAATTCAGGTAATTCCTTCCCCACAGCTGTTATTTGTATTTTCTCCTGCCTTGCCCTCCAGTCTCTCACATTCCTCCTACTATTGCTCACTGACCCTACCAGACACTTAGCTGGATCTCTTAATTCTCCACCTGCTTCTTTCCACATTTCAGGGCTGCCCTAGATAACATCAACCTCCTTTGGCTCCTCCTGTTTGGAAGTAAACTGATTTCCAGAGCCAAAGGTGAGGCGTGCCTTGGTTTTGAATGCAGCAGCAATGCACAGCAGAGGAGCTGCTGTCAGGGGTGAAATTCATCCACTAAGAGCCTCCTTATCTCCAGCAGATATGGCTTGCCTGCACATATTACAGTTCTCAAACACACCAGCAATACTGCACAGACTCTGCTGACATAAGCATGTTGCAAAACAGAGCAAGAAGTATAAGATCACATGACACTATTTCCACAGGAGGATGAGGTTTTCCCACCCGGTTAACTGCAACAGGCAAGGTAAATTCTGCTGTAAAGGAATACAGGTATGTGAAAACCACAAAATTTAATTTTCTGTATGCTGGCAGAAAGGCTAAGCCCCCTCCTTTATTAAAGAAATACCTAAGTGCTTAGATAACTCTGCTGTTAACAATGAAATTGAGCTGAGGTTTCATTATTACATGAAAAACAGACAAACAAACCAGTAGCTATAACTTTAAGCCTCAAGGTAATAATTCCTGACATTTTTTGGAATAAAATAATGAATAACCAAGGCAGAAAACATTCAATAAGAAATCCAGTAGATTATCTGAGTTTCGACCACTGCACCACTATGAAGATAAAAGCGGCAACAATATATCTTTGCTTAAAAGCAAAAAAGGCTAATTAATGCATTTATTATATTAACCTCAAAATCACTCACAGACCTCTTTTATGTTTGATATTTGGGCTACCTAATTTCTCACAGCATACTTTGATTTTATTTGCTCTCAACTGCCAGTCGTCACTTTTGACTTTTTCTTTCACAGCATTTACAGAAAACATGTAAATGCTGTGACATGTTATGCAAAACATGTTATGCAAAAGGAAACAAAACAGAGAAATTTTCAAGACTAAACCAAGGAAAGCCTACTCAGCAGTCCTCCTAAATAATCATTTATCTTTTTTACCATGCAGCAGATTAGACATGTAAAGTTACAAGCTCTCATACACTTGTGTGATGTATTTTGCCTCTGTGTTGAAGAGGTCAGGAATAGTTCACATTTAAGTTCACTACATCCCTGAAGAAATCAGTAACTGTTCACAAAGTTATCAAGCTATAATAAAAGCATTGAACAAGTGATGAAAGAAGAATGATCCATGCCAATCTACAGCGCACTATAAGGAAGTAGTTCAAAATGCAGAATGCAAGCATCTCAAATTTGATATGCAAAATAACCTACCAAAGACAAATGAAATGTCTTCCAACAGTAATGAATTAATAGATGTCCCTCATTAAAACACAGTTGGTTTGACAGTATCTTAAACAAAGTAAAAATACAAATGGCTTCACATTTAGGCAGTCTCAAGTAAAACAGGAGAAAGAAAAAGGGCTGGAGAAAACAGATTTTCATGTTTTCTTGACTAGAGCATTAACACATTTTTGCTGCAGAGGCAGCAAGAACAGCACAGGTCTCTGCCATGCAGTCTCCCATGCCCCTTTTTGTTGCTCTAAACCTCCATGCATTGCACAACTGTAAAACTGTCAGGTCAAATCTTTGTCACACATTGCCTGACCACGCTCTGCTCGTGGGGTACCACTCCAATTGGTTAGCACACAGTCAGGCTGGCTGAGCACATGCAATGTAGCCCTGAGCAACCAAACTCATCATGACCATTTCTACATAAAAGCATATTACAGAAGAGTGTGTTCGGAGAGGAGAGGAAAAAAAAAAATTTATTTTTCAAATGAGGCAACTTAAGCATTTTAATTTTTCAAGTGAAAGAAAATAAATGCTCCTCAAAAACATATCATTTCACAGAATTATATTAGTGGTATTGTGTGATAAACTCACATGAACAATATTTGCTGTAGTATGGAATTATATGACTTTCTCCCTTGTCAGCATTATGCAAGCTATTACACGAGAAATGGCACGTCCTTTTTCAGGAACAGCTGCAGCACCAGAGGGTAACAGATCAATTCATGGAATGCCAACAAAAACCACATTTAACAGGATGAGTGAACACTCTCCCATGCAAAACAGGCACTTTTTTATTCAAGAAATCATTATTACTATTAACATTAAGGTTAAGAAAAACCATGCAATAAGTGAGCAACATTGGAAATTGTTTTAATTTTGAATTATATCTACACCTCCTATTTCATCTCAGAGTGCACGAAAGAGAGATGCACAGTACACACAACTTCCAGCTCACATGTGGATTTGAGCAGGAATCAAGAGATCTATTCAGCCCTTTGCAGTCCCTCAATAATGAATGACACAAAATTGCAGAGAAATAATAACCCAAAAGCTATGTTATTTCCTACAGTATGTCAGAGGGCTTAAATGCAGCTTAAAACTGGGTTTGGGTGCCTTTATCTCAGGGGAAGTGAAGTCTGAGTGGTTAGGCTGACAAGGATTTAGAGGAATTTCCAGCTGTAGCACAGACTTCATGTGAACACAAGCATGTTAATTGATCTGCCTGAACTCCTCTACAAAACACAAGTAATCATTACCTCAGAGGGAACAGTGTGAGAAACACTTTAGTGAGATCATGAGATACTTGAACAAGTATTTTATCAAAATTTGATAAGTATCGGAAATATACAGTTACTTACACAGCACAGATAACCTGAACAGCTAGTTTTCCTTGAAAAAATAAAATAGTAAAAAAAGTAATAAAATCACAAAAAAATCATCCAAGGCCTTTTCAACATAAGATAATAACTGGGACAAATAGTCATGCAGGTGAACAATCTTCAGATTTAAATTTGTTTTTAATGATAAATAATTACTATTTAATAAGTTGTTTGGGGCTTTTTTAAATTGTGATTTGCAGTTTAGAGAACAGCTGCCAGGGTGCTCAAGCCACAACCTACAAAACTTTTCTGCCAAACCAGGAAACCCAACTTAGACCAAGCCTGCAGGATACAAACAGAAGTCCAGCCCTGTGATGAAGCACTGGCTACTCAGACAAAGAATAGACTGCAGTAATGCCTGACCGTATCTTTGCTCTATTTCAACAAGTGCAGAAGTATTGGATGACCAAACTCCTCAAGGACTGCCAAGAATTCCCTGTGAAGAATCATCACACACCTTAAACCAAGTTCTGTTTTAAAACCATAACCCATCATCCTACCTTGATCTCCCAGACTAGCTGTGAGCTAGACCTGGGCTCACATCATGAGAAGAGACATAAATAACAAACTAAACATCTCTGTCCACACATACAGCAGTGCCAGAGAAAGCCAAGCCAGGACTGCAGGAGTCCCAGGAAATGCTCCAGGCTCAGATTGATGAGGCACCAAAGCAGCAACTCCTGGCCTTGATCAGAGCAGCAGGAGCATCATTCCCATTTTGCTGTGTTTTGTTACCCACCTTGCAGCATCCAGAATGCTAGATTTGGTGAATGTTGTGAAACTATGTAAAAGTTGTAAGAAAATCTAACATTTTTAAAAATAAGACTTTTCAGTCTTCTGGCTTCAACTATGTAACAAAATCATCACGTCTGCCACTTCTAGAAATGTTAAGTTCTCTTATCAGTTACTCTATTGACAGACAAATTACACAAATGTTTCTTTGCTTGCACTACCAGCTGTTACACACACACACACACAGCATTTTCATTTTTCTTCTGTATTCAGCATCAAATACTTGAAACTGTGAGTTGTTGTTTTTAAAGTATTTTTTCTTATTTCTATAAAAATGGCCTGAAATTTTAGTTTAAAAGTTCATCATTTTCTATTATAAAAATAAGTAAATTTTAAACCTATGCTAAGATAATTAGTCATTTAAATATGCTTAAGACAGTACATACTTGGTTTATCAATAAGTCAATATAATTAAAATACATATAGAAAACCTGTCCCATGATTACCTATTTAGACCACTATTGTAACAAAGCTTTTGAATTTTATAAACATCCCCATCTCTTAAAACTCTATTAATTTTAATCTGTAATGTAATGTACATTGACTGTAGGAAGAGGAAGACATTTTAGGAAAGAGGTATTAAAATTTTAAACAATAGAGTGCTTATTAGGATTTCCTGAAAACTGTACCAGCTTGAAGCAGCAAGAATAATACACTGATCTGCCACATTGAATAGACAACTCAAGTCCTTCTCACTCAAATAACTATTTATTTACAGGTAGGTTTCCTTGAGGTTTAAATCACAAATCTGGGGGTTGGACAGCAGGTCTTCAAAAGATGATCTGCACGTTAGCACCAAGGCATATTTCCCTGCAGTACAGCTTTTGTTCACATTTTTTGAGAATACAGACTAATGATAACAAATTCTTGACAGCTCAGATGAATTTGATCTTGTTACTTTTCTTTTTTCTTACAAGGAAAAATAAGATTTTTTTTTTCTTTTTTTTTAGTTTGTTTGGTTTGATTTTTTTTAAAGTAACATAAACTCCAAACAAGATCTATTCATACCCTGCAAAACACAAATTGGAAGTTCTTAAGGAAACACACAGCAGTGTCTAGAAATTGCTGTCAACATCAACCAAGATCTCTGGATTAATATGCCAGCCACATTACCCATAATCTGCTTGAAGCAGCTTATACAACTTTGGCTTTCTATCAGACACACAAATCAAAGCTGTTGATTTGAATGCAAATAAACAAAGAAAAACAACAAATCATTTCNAGATCTACACGGAGGATTCAATTCCCCAGCAAGAATTATGGTCAGAAGTTCTAAATTCTGAATGCTGGGTTTGAGCACTCTCTTATCAAATGAAATATGAAAAAGGACAGAAAGAGGAAGAGTCCTCCACATTAAAAAAAA
>VWZU01000798.1:553784-566850 GCA_013397095.1 Sterrhoptilus dennistouni
ATCCATCACTGCCCTGCCGCCCCTGCCGCGGTCATGGGGCGCGCCCGGTGCCCACCACATCGCTCATCGCATCGCTGAGCGCCGCTGCTGGGCTGGGGGCACCTGTCCTGTGGCCCTGGCAGACGGAGGGAGCCTGGAATTGCCTCAGAGATGTGTGATGCTTGCGAGGAGGAAGGACCGAGGCCACTGTGTAGCTCACCAAAAAGCTGGGGGTGAAATATCCTCTTTGCAAGGAAGGCAGCCTTGTGGACCTGGGCAATAAGGATTCCTTCCCCATTTCCAACCATGGACCAGTCTGAGGCCTCACCACTGCTCTTGTCACTAAACTGGGGTGCTGATTGAACTCACTTACTGGCAAAAGCCTGTTTTCCAAACAGAAGCATTACTCCCTGTTCCCCAGCACTGATGCACCACTGGCCGCAGCACCTGAGTATCCACCCCCAAGAAGACCTGTGTGCCAGGAAGCTGAAGAACACCAAAATCAAATGCAGGTGTTTGTGGGAGGGCAGGCACTTGCCCGTAACTCTGGCTTTAAAATATACCCTTGTTTTACAGCTATGATGCCTTGTTCTGAGAATGAGGAGGTGCACATCTGTGATAAAATCCGTGGGACAAAGGAGGCTGGGCACAAGTTGGAGTCACTCCCCAGTGTGGGGGACAGCAGCCATTTCAAGGGCTTCTTGGTGTTATTTGCCAAGGACAGCTCTGGGACCAGAGCTGGGACACTCCAGGGACCAGAGGAGCAGGTGTTCAGTGTATTTATAATGGTTACATGCATGTCCAAATGTATCGGGTTTGTGTGGCAAGGTTTTGGTGATGGGAAGGCTACAGGAGGGAGTTCTCTGAGAAGCTGCCAGGAGCTTCCCCTGTGTCTGACAGAGCCCATGCCAGATAACTCCAAGATGGACCTGCCACTGTGCAGCACTGAGCCCATCAGTGATTCCTGCAGCACCTCTGGGGTCATACATTTGAGAGGGGAGAAAACAGCCTGCACACCTCCAGCTCAAGAGAGGAGTGACAACATGTGAGAGAAGACATAAAGATATTAAAGACACAAAGCATCCAAAGGAGGGCAGCTAAGATGGTGAAGGGCCTTTAGGGGAAGCCTTTTGAGGAGCACCTGGTGACACTTGGTCTGGAGAAGAAGAGACTGTTCAGCCTGGAGAAGAAGAGACTGAAGTGAGACCTCATTGTGGTTACAACTTCTTCATGAGGGGAGGAGGAGGGACAGGCACTGCTCCCTTCTCTGTGGTGAAGAGTGGCAGGACCCGAGGGAATGGCCTGGAGTTGTGTCAGAGAAGATTTAGGTTGGGTATTAGAAACAGGTTCTTCACCCAGGGTTGGTTGGGCACTGGAAGAGGCTCCCCAGGGTGGTGATCATAGCATGAAACTGACAGAGTTGAAGAAGTGTTTGGACATTGCTCTCAGACACGTGGTGGGATTCTTGGGGATAGTCCTGTGCAAATCCAGGAGCTGGACTCGATGGTCCTTGTGGGTCCCTTCCAACTCAGCATATTCTGTGATACTGTGAGAAAAAGCTCTGCAGACACTGAGGACAGTGAAGAAGGAGGTGGAGGAAGTGCCAGGGCACCAGACCACATGTTCCCCTGCCACCTGTGGTGAAGACCTACAGGGGCTGTGCCCCTGCAGCCCATGGTAGAGCATGAGATCCACTTGAAGCCTGTGGTGGATCTCACTCACATTGGAGCAGGTGGATGCCCAAAGGAGGCCTGTGACCCCATAGGAAATCCATGTTGGAGCTTCTGTCACAATCTGTGGACTTCTGTCAAGACCTGTGGAGAGACTAGCCCACACTGGAGCAAGTTTCCTGCCAGGATTTGTTATCCCAGGGACAACTCAGCCTGGGGCAGTCTGCTCCTGAAGGACTGTGCTCCATGGGAGGAACCCACACTGAAGTGTGGGGTTTCTTATCTTCTTTTCTTCCTGTTAGAGCCAGGATTAATGCATGGGAGGCACAGTTTTCTCGGTTCAGACTCAGATGTTTATTAATTCTTATCCGTAGTACTGTCTCACAAGTTATGAGTTCTAGCTAACAAGGTAGAAAATGGCTCTGTCTCTAACTCTTTCCAAGATCTTTTAAGCATGATTTGTCCAATAATGAGATGACACCTGTATTATTTTTACTTTCAACCCAATAACTAACCACCTGTGGTCCACAATAAAAACCTTTTAACGCACTTAGAAAACTACCACCCAAACCCATGAAGAAAAAACTTAGCTAACACCCCAAGTCCTCCATCTTGCTTTATATATATTACTATATACTAAATCCTAAGATCCTGAGTTTTGCACCCTGTGAGATCACACACTTCTATTCAAACTACACGCCTACAATCCTAGTGTTATCACTTAATTTTGGAAGCCTCTTACCAAGCCTCAGGTTGAATATGATACTTCCTTGAGGGGCAGTGCCTTTTAGCACAGAAAGCCTAAAATCCTCAGCCACCAGGGTTCCAACACTGGAGCAGTTTGTGAAGAACAGCAACCTATGGGAAGGGCTTGTATTGGAGAAGAGGGAGGAGTGTTTTCCTTAAGAGGGACCTCATGCTGGTGCAGGGGAAAAGTTTGAGGAGCCCTTCCTGTAAGGACACAGAAGTTGAGACAGCATATGATGAACTGACCTCAAGCCCCATTCCCTGTCACCCTGTGCTGCTTGGGTGGAGGAGGTAGAGAAAATCAGGAGTGAAATTGAGCCTGGGAAGAAGGAATGGGTCGTGGCCAAAGTGCTACTAAGATTTGGAGTTGTTTCTCATTATCCTACTCTGACTGGATTGGTAAGAAATTTTTAGAAATAATTAAGAAATAATTATATTAATTTTCCCCAACTTGAATCTGTTTTTTCGAAAGCAATAATAGGTGAGTGACCTCTCCCTGCCCTTATGTCAACTTGGAAGCCTTTTTTTATACCTTTTGTCCCCTGTCCAGCTGAGAAGAGGAGAGACAGAGCAGCTTTGGTGGGCACCTGGCATCCAGCTGTGGTCAACCCATCACACTAAAATAATGTAACTTTTCTGAAACAGCTTACAAGTCGTGGGCTGGGAGGAAGCATCAACACAACCTTTTTTGAATGAGTGGTCATCTTAAAACTCCATTTATGACAAACTTTGACAAAGTTCTCTTGGCTAGAGAAAAAAGGACAATGTTTATGCTCTCCTGATTTTTTTCTCCTGGTTAGAGTAATACTTATTATATTTTACTCTTGTGTTTCAAAGGAAGACTTTGTTTTACTGCAGTGTTATGTAGGGAAAATTGTTCTGCAATATATAGTGTGCAAAATTGTCCCAGCACAGCTGGTCTGTATCCAGACAGATAAATTTGGCCATAAATAAGAAACCCAATTCAGCCAGTCTAGCTCAATATAGAAAAGAAGTAAACAAGTCCCTGGGTGAGCCGTGATAGGACGGATTTGAACTCAACAGGGAACCCCAGCCAATCCCGTTCAATCCCGAATGCAGACACACCATTGGCCAGGGCAGTGGGCGGAGCTGAGACCCTGACCAATCAGGTGTCAGGCACAGGAATTTTGAATCCCCTATAAAAGGGAGTCCCAAACACCAAACTGAGCTGTTTGTCATGAGATCCTCAGTGGGTCCTGTCCTGTGTCTGCCTCCAACCTACAACCATAACATAATACAAAATAAAATATCTTAAACCAGTAAGATTACAAATTAAACCTGGGAGAAAATTCCTAAAATAATTACCTCTTCCTGTATTTTTTTGCTTTGACAACGAATGAAGAAAAGAACCTAGAAATTGGTGGTAGTTTTCTACCTGCATTGTTGCTAAGAGTTTCATGGAAGAACCAAGAACCTTTGGCCTTTTTTGGTGAAAAATGTTTTGGCTGTGGTTAATTACTAAACATTTTAAAGGAGATAAGGAGACTTGGACATGCACAATGTAATTTAATAAAAGTATTTACCTTTTTAGTTGCTTGGCATATGGACATGCTATTAAAATCCTCTCATAGAATCTTTTATGAGAGGAAATAAAAGGCAGAAAAATAAATTCATGCATAAATCCTCCAATAAATTACTGTCTTTGCAAGTCACTTCCAATATTGCTTAGAAACAGATTTACATGTAAATTTGTTTTTAAACTATTACCATTTCTATCATGCCACCTCTTATATCTAGAAGAATTTCCATGCAAACCCCACAAATAAATATGTATTTTCTACTGTTGTGAGGGTTACAGAGATCTTGGTTAAGATTTGGTTAAGATTCTTGATAAAGACTAGTGCTTTTTCTGTTAAACATATTCATCTCACTGCGAGTTTGTCTCTTCTCTTCTCTCTATCATGCTTATGTTGCAAATTTTTAGAACATGCTCAACCTTACTAGTACAAGTACTCACACCAATAACATTAAGTACAGGCAGTGGGAGACTTTACAGATTACAGTACATAGTGCTAGGATGTTCCTCTGAATATTTGTGCAGTAGATCTCACACACACACATTCCCATCTGCCACGAGGAGACTTTAGATCTCTTACAACATTTTGGATTTCCATGGTAATTTTTTCATGCTAACCTGAAAGACCATTATGTTTGTAGTAGTATATAAAAGAAGGTGATGCTCCCACAACTAAGTACTTTTGTCAAACCTTTGCATTAAAGAGAATGTAGACGTGGAAGGTCTGACATCTTACCCAGTATCTTCACATCTTCTGTCTCTAGTATGTTTTCACAATTGATACTTTCCAAGAAATTTCAGACTGCAGAAAACACCAGTAAATTGTCTGGCACATCTCACTGTCAGATAACGTTCTAGATTGATCTTTCTTAAATCTCTAGTGAGAAAGATGCCTGCAGCTTGCCTAGGGAGACTTCCAGATTTAAGGATTTTCCCAGTAAAAGCAACTAAAAGGAAAGGTAGCAAGTCCTAGTTGTGCCACAGTCATGAACAGCCTGTGCTAAATGGCAAGCACACTGTAGCATGCTCAATAAAAGCCTGCCAATGTGGCTACAAGACATGCATCTGAACATGCATTCAGCAAAACTCCTGTAACTTGTACTCCAAACCTTCATTCAACTGACACAGGTGCTTGGAAACACAGAGTCATGGAATTGATTGGGTTGGAAAGGAGCTTTAGAGATCATCTAGGTCAGCTGCCCCTGCTTGAGCAGGGACACCTTCCACTAGAGCAGATTGACGAGATCTCTGTCTATCTTGACCTTGAGCACTTTGAAGATGGGGCATCCATAATTTCCCTGGGCAACCAGGTCCAGTGTCTCGTTACCCTCACACACATACAAATTATATATATATATATATATATAATCATAGAAATATATTAATTAATAGACATTACAGCTAATGATCATGAGACTTCTCAATAGAGAAAATCAAGAATTTGACATGAAAAATCCTGTGACAGGCAAGAATTGTTGGCAGATACTGCTGGGTGGCCTTGATATCTATACTCCTGCTGAAAGGGTCAGGTAGGATTTGGCAGCCAAGGAGTTAGTTCTTTGTTGCTAATAACTCAGGAGTGCCTAAGCCATGTAGAAAAAGAGACAACCCTACTTTTGGCAAGATTTACCCAACAGGCCAAAGTATAACAAAACAAGCATGCAAAATCACAGCTACTGGCCACTTCATGGTATTTTTTTCCTTTCATCTATAGAAAATGGCAATATTAGGGATATTGTTAAATTTTGTGTAAAGCAAGAAAGGTTTGAAGAAAGAAACCTGCACCTTGGACTTCCTTTTACTGACAAGTTCTTTGAGAGCACATCAAGTAGCTTTGTCAGTTCCAACAACCCTCCTTTTTCTTCTATAACCTCACCCACCACCCTCCACAGCAAGAACAAATGCAGCCTTGGCATCCTTTGCACAGGATTCTGGTTCACTCCAGAAGGAGTGATGTTACCTCCTTGTCTTTATGGGTGATATATTTCCATCCATGTGATTTATTAGCAAAAGTCTGTATGTTCCACTGTGGTGGGTTGATCTTGGCTGCTGTCACATTCTCACTAAGCCACTCTACCACTCCTCCTCATCTGTATAGGGAAAAGAGAATACGATGAAAGACTCGTGGGTTGAGATAAGGACAGGGAGAGATCACTCACCAATCACTGTCAAAGGACAAACAGGCAAAAATCAGGCTATTTAATTTAGTTTATTGCCAAGCAAATCAGGGTTGAATAACCAGAAATAAGAACAAATCTTAAAAACACATTTCCCCTTCCCCTCTCTTCTTCCCAGTTTCTCTACCCATTCTCCCAGAATCTCACAGGGGAATGTGGAATGGGAGTTGCAGTCAGTCTATCATGCATTGTCTCTGCTGCTCCTTCCTCCTCCCACTCTTCCTCTCTGCTCCCACCTGGGGTCCCACACTTGGGAGAACAGTCCTCCACAGATTTCTCCACTGTCAGCCCTTCCCATGACCTGCAGTTCTTCACAAACTGTTGCAGCATGTTCTGTTCCAGGGCTCTCCACAGGCTGCTAGTCTGTCTGTGCTCTGCCTGGGACCTCCATGGGCTACCCTTGGAAACAGCCTGGCTCACCATTGTCTTCATCACAGGCTGCAGGGGGATCTCAGCTCCAGCATGTGAAGCATCTTCTCCCCCTTCTTCTTCACTTCAGTGTCTGCAGAGCCTCTGGCATTTTCCCACTCTTCTCTCATAGAGGAGTGAGAGTTACTCTTCCTTAAATACATTATCACTGAGGGACTGAGGGTGATAACAGCTGAACACCACTGGTGTTTAGCTCAGCTTTGGCCACTGGGGGGTGCATCTTGGAGCCAACTAGAACTGCCTCAGCTGGACATGATGGAAGCTTTTGTTAGCTTCTCAAAGAAACCTCCTGCTACCAAATCCTTGCCACACAAACCCAATACAATCACTATCACACTATAAAGTTTGTCTCTCCCTTCTTACAGTTCTGTAGTAAGGCAAGAAACATCTCCCTTTCTGGTCAGCTTATTTCATACACAAAAGGATTTTTATGTGTCTTTGCAGTTTCATTATCCAACTCATGCAATAGAAATAACAGTACTTCAGTTAACACTTCTTTTCAGTTTCCAGTTTTGTGTTTGAAATCTCCCTTTTCCCTCCAAGTACTGTTTAACCCTATTTCGCCCATCCTCTATTCTCTCAAAGACTTCATATTCTGCCTTCTGGCATGAGAACATTTTTGAGTGGTTATAACAAGCTTTACCAGGAGGTGAAATTTTTGGAGCATTTTTGAGTTATTTCATAAACTTTTATCTGCATCTTCCATTTCTTGACGAAAGCTTCTTATTCCCCAAGTACAGAATAGGCATTTGTAGGTGAACCAAAGGTTCTCTAAATGATTGAAATAGGAAGCTTTCTTCCATAAAAAAACCTGTGAAGGTGAGAATAAAATCTGGCGCAGCTCTTTCTTACCTTATGTTGAGGAGTCACTTCATACATATGGAGGTCTTCTGACCTCACACAAGTGGAACTGCATTGTAAATCACCAACAGGGACTCCTTGTTGCACCATGTTGATGCTGCAGTCAGATGTGTGACTGCCACACAGGCAAACACGTTAATGTGCATACAGGGTGCAGGCCTTTAACCAGGTCAGCTCTTTTATTCATGGCAAGAGGGCATTAATAATGCAAAGACCTGTGACTGCTTTGAAAGATGCCACGTGGCATTGCCAGTGTAGAAAGTTCTCTAGGGGAGCTTCATCATAGAGCAGTCTAAGAGAAGATGGTCCACAAAGCCTTTAAAACATCTTCACCATTCTAAGACTGGTCAATTTTTTTTTTTTTTATTCAAACATGTAGGTTCATTATCTTTTTTTCACCCACCACATCTTCCAACCAGGACTGCCTGCACTCAGCAGCCTGGCTTCTGCAGGATGTCTGTGCCCTGCTCCCCCACTCTCCCAGTACAAAGGTCTTATTATGCACCTAATTTGAAATCTGGCCTTGTGGCCCCTGTCCTCTTTCTGGCCCCATGACTTACTGCTCCTTCTGGCTGCAAGACTTATGGCCCCTCACAGCTCTCCTGGTGTGAAATGAAATACAGCAGCAGCCCCATCTGCTCTCTGAGGGAGAAAGTCAACAAGTCATTCAGTGGTTGCAGTCCTTGGGAGTTAGAGAGGCCCTCAGCAGGGCACATGCAGGAAGGATGAGGGAAAAGACATAAAATGAAAAAATTGAAGTTAAAGTAAGCTGAAAAACTTGGATCTAATTTGCAATACATTATTTAAATGGTGAAGAGCAGAAAGCATTAACGTAAGCAAGGTCAACCTATCTCAATGTGTAGTGACAAATTCAGATTAGCTCAGAGGGTTAGAGCAGAGTGTTAATAACACCAAAATTCAATCCCTGTATGGGCCATCCATTTAAGACCTGGACCAGGATTTATCCTGACATTTAAGACACAACACAGAATGTTTTGTCACCCTGTGACAGGAGCAAGTTGGTCTGAAACAATTTTTTAAGTGGGTTTAAATAATCAATAGTAACAACCTATGGAAACTTTTACCCAGGTTTAAATAAGGTGACTATAAGGGGGGTTACTCTTTTCATAAAAAAACCCCAAAAACCAAAGTACTATGCTGTTACCCTAACTTCTGGCAGAAATACACACACTTTCTTTGCACTTAGATGATTTTTTCATTAATACCAAAGCAGCTTTCCATGGCTCCCTTCAAATCCTTTCTTAATGCTTATTTTTGTTTGTGGTAGCTGCAAACACCTGATAGAAGATGGGCAGAGATAGACAACTCACAAGCTGGGCCACTCCTTGTCAGAGTGGTCATTGTTGTGTCCCTCATGCTTCTTCTGTCAGCTCATAAACTCCCATATTCCCTTCCCTACCATGACATTGTCAATTCTTTAAACAGAAACCATCTTCTGGTCATAGATAAAATTCACTTACAACAGGGTTAATATTTTATGGTAGAGAAGAAAACTGAAGGATGGACTTTGCCCTAAAATACCACACACAGATTACCACAGACAAATGGTAACCCTGAAGCCAGGATTTATCCTGTAGCTTCAACAGAACCAGAAGAACTGTAGGTTGTTGTGCACGTGGCAGGAATGTGGCTTACATTATGTTTTTGGAGATAAAAATGTCCACTACCTCATCCTTTCACTTATCTAATATGGTGATTTTTAACATGGATAAGTTTGTGCGTGGGTTTGTAAAAAATTTAAAAGAATATTGAAGAATAGCTAAATAAAAGGCAAGTTACTGCTGTTGTACTTAATTTTACCACACAGAAGTAGGCATTGCAATGTAGAAGTCTGCAGTGTGGGAAAGAATGAAAATGATTGCTCTAACTGAGCATACTTTTAATATCAAAGAGCTGGAAAGAAGCAAGCATTTTGTTTCACCCTCAGGTTATCTACGTATATTTATTACTACAAAACAAAAATTCGCTTACTTCTTAGCACTTCAGTGACCTTACCTACTTTGTCAGGAAAAAAAAAAATCTAGTATTTTACTGACCAAATTCACAGCAAAAATTGCTTTTGAAATTGGCTTGCAGCTCTCCCTGTGCACCATGTTTCTATACATTGATCCCCCCTGTTTCTGCAGAGGGTGTGTCTGTCCATCCTGATGCACAGGACAATGGTTACATTGGCTCTCATTGCTGTGTGGCTGTGCCTACACTCTCAACACTCCTCCTGTAATAAAATCTTGCACCCAGCCAGAATGGAATAAGCTGTGTGAAGATTCATAAAGTCTGAGAGCTGGCCTGTAACTTCCCAGAACGGCTCAGAATAATTCTGTGAGATGGCTCTTCAGGTGTGTTTTGTAAAGTAAAAGGTTTAATAAAGACAAAATAACAAAAAATAGAGGGGAAAAAAGGGAAAAGCCAAGGACAGGTGTCAGAGAAGCCTGACACCTTGCTAAAACACCCCAAAAAGCACCTGAGCTCCCCCATAAATACTTAGTAAGTTGGCTTATTGCCAAGAGAAGCAGCTGCAGATGTTGAGACACATTTCTAAAGCCCAACCAGTGCCCCTGTGCTGACACTGGACCAGCTGCAGTGAGACTATCACAGAAGATTCTAGTCCATCTTCCTTTTAAGTTCAAAGGTAAACTGAAACTCTTTTCCTTATATAGAAACACCTGCTTGGGTGTGTGGGTGGATTCCTACACTCCAGAGAGAATGTCCATGTGAGAAGATTCAGCTTCTGTTCTGTGTTTCTGAAGTGAATGAATGCAAATTTCAAGTCTTGCAGCCACTGTCAAGTAGCATTCTGTGTGAGGAGGAGAGATACTTCAGCCTCAGGTGTCCTTTGGAGTTTCCTGAGCAACAGTCTTCACAGACAGGTAGGAGCTATGGGCTCAGAGATCTGGTCTTGAAAGTGACACTTGAGCCCCAGTCTCAAATGTACTTTCATGTTCCATTCTCTTCAAATTACCAACATCCTTCAACATTTCCAAACACAAGTCTGAGATTTTCATCTTGCAAAATTAAGAGGATGAGGCAATGTAAATGCAGAATAAAATGAAACTGTTGGATAAGTGATTCTGATCATGTTCTTACCTTCAAATGCTACAATACCTGTAACTTTAATTCAAGTATCCCTTTTCAGATCTTCTTAAGGATAAAAACTTAAGAAAGTTTGAATCAAATCCCCTCCCCTGGGAGAAGGCAGATCTCAACACCTGCCAAAGAAAACATTTCAGGTTTCTGAGAGGAGTAATCTGAAAGAACTGTTCTTCTTTGAAGCAATTGTGATCAGGACCTCTTTAATTCCTTTGCCTGTAGACAAATTGAGGTTAAGATTTTTCCTTAAAGCAAGGATAATCTTTAGTAATACCTGTTCTGTAGTCAACCTTCATTAAAAAACAAAACAGAACAATGACAACAACAACAACAAAAAAGCCAAAATACACAAATTCTTTCTTGATCACTAGAAGCAAGTATATAGATTTACTACCTGTGTTTAGCATTTAAATTCTTAACAGTATTTAAGAATACTGTTAAGATCACTTAACAGTATTCTTAAAGTGAATACTGTTAAGAAATTGAGTAGTTGTGTATGTTCCTGCAGGACCAGGAGCTATATTTGTTTTCATTTCTGATGTTACATTCTTTATATAAATGATAGAATGACAATCGCTTTTCTATGCAGGTAGAAAAGTAACGATTTCCTGGTTTGCTTTGTTTGTACATACAGCTCTTGCTTTGCCTACTAAATTGTTTTTACTTACATCTGTAAATTTTCTCACTTGTACCCTTCTGATTCTCCTGCATCAGAAGGAGAGGAGGAGGAGGAGGGTGGGATGTGAGTGAGTGGCTGTGTCAGGCCCATCTGTAGATAAACCATAAACCATGACAGAGATACTGGGAACAGCATTTGGGGATTATTTAAGATTTGATTAGGGTTGGTTAGGGGACAAGGCAAGAGATCAATATATTTTGGGGAGGAGCAAGTATGGGAAATAGAAGGATAAGAGGATAAAAGAGACAGTGATTTAAATATGCTCATTGCTGCTCTGTTTGCTCCTCTGGCCGTGCCATGTGACTGGTCACCACACTCAGGTGGTGCTGTCTTCCCACTAAAATCCATTCCTGAGCAATTTCCTGGGTGAAGGACTGTCTATTCTGCATGCACATGTGGACATGGGTGTCTGAGTGCACCAATGGCCTTGCCTGCTCCTTTCTCTGAGTGATCAGGATGGAGCAGGGACCATCTGTCACAGGTTCCCATCTGTGCACTGTGCCAGGGACTGGCCCGGGTGCAGTTGTGCAACCTGGAGGCATTGGGAGCCCAGGCCAGAAAATAAGGGTTGGGATCAACTAAAAGACCTGTTTCCATCTGTGTGTGTCTGTGTGTGCCTGTGTGAGACAGCTGGAGACAAGGGGATCCAGGTGACACCTCCTGGGGGAGCCACAGTGTGCTTATGTCCATGAGAAAAGCTGCAGGCACTGGAAGCATGTGTGCAGTGGTGTCAGAAACCATGTAAACCAAGGATCCAGGACCACTGTAAACCAAGGATCCAGGACCACTGAGGGAGGATTTCAGTTATTGGAGCAATCCACATTTTGTTTAAATGTATAGATATGTTTCCCACCAATTTGACCTTCATCCTGATGAGCCAGAGAAGGCAACAGTACAGGGCCATTGGTGCAGTTTGTGTGGGTGGTGCATTTTTGTGTCTGACTCTAGCTATGTGCATATGTATATATAAATGTGTGTGGTGTATATGAGTATCTGAGTGTGCAGTCCTGGATGAGCCTGGCAGTGTGGAGCGGAAATGGATTCTCCCTCTGTTGGACTAACTGATACACACTCTCCATTAAATGTTTTTGATGTCATATGGACACAACAGCATGGCAAAGACTTTCTATTTTGTTTATAATAATAAAATCTCACCCCAGGCTCAAAATTGGAGAGACATATTTTGGCTTTCTATTCCAAACTAAAAGAACAAGAACTCCAAATATGGAATATTTAATGGGGAAAAATAATTCCTCATCACTTACATTTCTCAAAGTCTCTGGCAATTCCAGAAAGGGTAAACAAATTGCTTGGAATTTTGCATTAGTATATACTTGCTAGGTTGTATTTGAGATAAAAAAAGACTTACCACAGATCAAACTGGGCAAACAATTCCATGGTACAGTTACCAAGTACTGGTATCTACATAGACATTAATTTCAAAAGGCCCAGGATGACCTGAGGAGAATACCCTCATTTTACCTCAATGAGTTATGCTGCAATTGAAAAGTTGTTGTCCTAGTTCCACTGCAATTAAAACTCTGCTCATTAGTCCCAGTGAAAATATCTTCTCTTACAACACCCCTTGTGTACTATAATAAATGAGAAGCAGACTGCTCTGGTATTGTATTCCTGTTTAATTGGCACTGATACACAGTGGATGCCTAACATCCTCCTGGTGCTGCTGGAGCTGGAGGATTAAACCACTGAGAACACAAGCAGCAGTTTAGGACAAGAAGTGTCTCCTGTCCTACCCTGTTGGAATTGTGGGCCAGAATTTAAATAGACAAAATCAGCCATCCAGACTGCCATTACAGTGGACCAGAACAAAAACAAAAACAAAACAAACAAACAAACAAAAAAAAAAAAAAAAAAAAAA
>VWZU01000798.1:566865-592167 GCA_013397095.1 Sterrhoptilus dennistouni
AAAAAAAAAAAAAAAAAAAAAAAAAAAAAAAAAAAAAAAAAAAAAAAAAAAAAAAAAAAAAAAAAAAAAAAGCCTGCCTTTTTTTTTTTACTTCCCAGGGAAGATCCACAGACTTCTAAAAAACTTTTGTAAAGGTTGTCCAAAATGTTGAACTTCTGCTTATAGACTTTAGATTTTTCTGAGAACATTTTCACAGAATTTACAATGAATTTAGGCATAAAACACAGTAGTTTAAAATTCTGGTTTACCATTTATTTCTGCGTCTAGAGCTCATCTTAAAGTCATGGTGGACTGTTTAAAGAGACTTATTCAAGATGATAATCACAATCGTCTTAATTAAAGTATATCACAAATCAAATCTCTTCAACCTGATATGTGATAAATTCTGTGATAAGCTTAAATTTAACTTGGAAATTTCAATGTACACCAAAATTAATCCTAAAATTCAAAAAGAGAAAGGTAAGTATTAATACAAAGTACTCCCCTTGCCTAACTCCATGACCAAATATGATCTTTTTAAATAGGTTCATATCATGTGTATTGATGCTTCATTTATGTTTCATATTTATTTATGATTGAATGTACTGTGTTTTCAACACAAATTGAGATCTAAACCTAGGCTTTCAAATGCATATGAATAAATCTGACACAATACCTGCATAAAGATTTTGTTGATTTCAATATTTTGCTGACCATTCCATCTCCTCAGCTGTGCTCCCAAGAAATTCCCGGTGATTCAGGATACAACAATGCCTGTAGTGTGATAATGAAAGCAGAGGAAATTCCTGAGGCACCATCCCTTGCTGGTCCCTCTCTTCTTAACAAGAGCAAACCCATCCAAGTTTGTTCACATTTATCTTGGAGCTCACACTGTGCCCACTAGCCAGAGACTGAGTTCTGTGTCTCCCTGCAATGACCTTCACTAAAGCAGTTTGGCTGGCAGAGGGGAAGGAGCATGAAATGTAAATCTGACCAGTCTGACAACTGAAATTGTTAATGTCCTGAAAAGGCAACAATGGTCCGTTATGGTAATCAGCACCCAAACCCAAAATAAAACCACAGTGAATTGTGAAAGCCCCCCAGGTTTGTAAAGATCAGTTTACACTGTACATAGAAAATTGTGTAGGGAAGGAGTGAGAAATTAAAAGTGACACAGAAAGGAGGAAATTACTTTTTCACGTTTCTTTTGCTCATTGCTCCTTCCTATCCCCAGCAGAGGCTCTGGGTACAGGTCTGTTCAGCTCATGTTTCTCACCTGTCAGCCTTGTGGCTTCAGAGTCTGCCGATCAGAAATCCCTGATCCCCATTTACACCACCAGCTTCACCTGGACCTGAGTATATGTTTCACAGTGCTTTCCTGTGGGACTGCCTTCCACTACCCAAGAGACAAGCTGGGCTCTTTGCCATTTGAGAGCAAGGGGATCATTTTTTCACTGGCCTGAAAAGCAATCAATCCCCTTCTACCTCACTCCATTGTCTCAGGGCAGGAGGGAGAAGCCTTGTCTGTGTCTTGCTCAGTTCCCTAAGATAAACTTGCCTACTGCATGCAAGAAGGAGGTAGCTGCAGCCTTCATTCTGCTTTTCTAACAGCTTCTCCTATTTCACAGCAAGCCAGTCATACATACCTTGTAACAGGAGCCAGAAACCTAAACAGAATTGCTAATCACACTCTTCTGCTTGTTTGTTTTCTAGGAATTTCTACTGTACTGCACTGTACTCCAGGCACCATCTGGAAGACCTCTACATGAAAAGAGACAGACTGAGTGGTTGCTAATGGAAAATAATGGAGGAATTTACCAAAAAAAGGCAACACATTATAGTGCTTGTTATCACAACACATTATCTTCTACTTATCTGAATATCTTGATGTATATTGATGGGACTAGTGTCCTCACTTCAGGTTTCTCTAAACCTGACATGGACACACTGCCATGAGGATGCTTCAGCATGAGAATGACAAATACATCACAGGCATGTGATACACAAAGACATCAAAGACATGCAGAACAGGTGCTCTCAGAGGGACCATTTTGTCACCTTGGTGCAGGGCAGAAGTCACACCAGTCACTTTCTGCTACTTAACAACTTCAGCTGTGCAGACAGTCAGCTACTGCAATTACTCTCTTGCTTTTAATATAAAATATTTATTTACTTAGTTACTATACATCTACCCACCTAGGAAAGTGCAATTATTTCTAGATCTTTGTGTTGGGCACAGCAATTAGATATGTTTCCTTTTAAATGTTTTTGCTTCACCTGCAGCAAAACTGGGCTCCATTTTCTTATCCTGTCTGAAGTCCATGTTCAATCTTCTGTGCATTTGTATATTGTGAAATGCAAGATTATATTTCATAACCAGTGGGACATGAAGGGTGCTGCCTTTTTAGGCAGTCTATTCCTAATTCTGTAAGCTATGGTTTATTAGCTGAAGCAAGCATAACACATGACTGACAGCAGTTAAAGCATTAGTTGAAATCAGATTGGCCCCGGGTTTAGTTTTAACCAGATTTAACAAAGACAGATAGTTTAGACTGGAAATGGGGAGGAAAAAAAAGAAAAAAAAAAAGTGACACTGATTGGAGTGTTAAATCAAACTGCTGCTCCTGTCCCTGAATAAAAAAGCAAGTTTTGTTGCAAGTCCCTTGTTTGTCTTCAGTAATGTAACTTTTTGTGGAAGAGATGCAAGGGAATGGAATGCACATAAAACTCTTCTGAGAAAGGTCTGAGAGTTACAGGCTCAGAAGAAAAATAGAAAGAAAGAAAGAAGGATGCAGTATCAAAGAACAGAAATGAAAGCTAGGTATGAGTATCAGCTGAGATTCCAAATGAGTTGATACACACAATAATTATGGTTTCCCATAATGACTTAGGAGGAAAAGAGGTTACATTGGGAATTACACAGTCTCCTCTCACTTGTAAAAGAAGAGCTGACAGTATTTAGTGATAGACCTTAAGATACAAAAGGATTATCTGTTTTTTTCAAGGTACTATTTTAAGGCAAAGCAAAGCCCACATGGAGATCTGTGTGACTTAATTCCTGAAACACAGCCTGGTTGATGAGTTAAAGCTGAGAAAGCAGAGTGTCTTGTCCTGTCACTGCAGTCAGCTGCTTTATTTTCAGGCTAGGTTTCATCTGGAGAGAAAAAAATTCAGTCATGTCTCAAGCATTAAAAACATCTAGTAGTGTAAGGAGAAATCTTCAAATTAGAGTAAAAAAAAAAAAAAAAAACGCTAAATTAAAAGATTTATGTAACTGCAAAATAAAAGGCCATAGCAAATCATTTTACTACTAGGAAAATCATTCTAGCAGTGAAAAAAGTGTGCATTTAGCTAGACCTCAATTAATGTGGTACAAATACAACAGGCAAAATGCAACACTTGACAAGAACTATATAGGCAAATCTAGACTTCAATATTAAAATTCTACATAATGCCAAATATAGCATTTCTAATTTCACTATTCAAATTATCCCATCAGGTTTGATAATTAACTGGTTGCCAGCTAATTTTCAGGAGGGTTATATACGTTTAATTGATAGTTTATATGTTATAACTCACTTGTGGGGAAAATTTTGTCAAAGGCTTAATCTAAATCATGTGGCTATCTAGTTGCTATCGACTTGCATGTGCTCAAGTGAGATAAAACTACTGTTCTTAAAAAAAAAACCTGAAAAAAGCCCAGTGGCAGATTCACCTTGGAGTTGTTTGGAACTGGCTCTGTCAGATACACAGGAATTTTTGGGTAGCATCTCACATGAGTCACCCTCACAACCCCCTGCTGAAGACAATAACTTTGATTTTTCTTTTATTTTCTTTGTTACCTCTAAGAAAAATCAGGTTTCAGGTGAAGGCTTCAGAAAAAAAATATGTAAAATCAGTTTAGGTTGGGCTGCAGGCTGCTGTCCCAAAGGGTTTCAATTGTTCAGACACGTCCCTGTGGTGAACATAGTGCGCCCACAACTTCCAAACTGACAAAATATCCCTGTGCTTGTGTCATAATTGGCTCACAGTTAACGTGGGATACACGAAAAACGTGCATGGGTGGTATTCAGTTATTGCTGAAGCAACAATTTGGTAGCAGCAGGGAATACTTTAACCACAGGTAAATAACAGTAGTTTCAGGAAAAAAGTGCCATTGGAGAGCTTAGAAAAGCCATATGAGGTGTTTCCAGGAGATGGTGCTGTTCCCAAGCCTTTTGCTTGAGCCTTTGCCTCTCAGGAAAAGACTCAGGGGCTGTCACCATCCCTCCCCTCCTAAGATCCGGGTTTGTATCTTTTATAATTAAAATAACCGCGAATTGATTTGGTTCCTGAATTGCATGTTAAAGGATCCACGGTGCTGAAATCCCCTCAAGAAATGCCCTGTGCCACCAGGTAAGGGATGGAGGAGGCTTCCTGCACCCACAGGGAAGGAATCAGTCTCCACTAGAAAGGGAGACTTAAGGGAATTAACCTCCAGGGTTGTTTTAGGGTTTCTTTTCCAGAATCAAACCCTTGGGTCTTATTCTAAACAAGAAATTTAAACCCAGATCTGTAATGTGAGTTGCCCACTCAGTCTCTGCACAGAAATTTCTCCTCAGGTCCCCCAATAAATGCCAGTGGGAATTGACGGCTTTGAGCTGAAACCATAATAGACAGTGAAGAGAAAGGAGTTGCTGAAAATAGCCTGAAAAGTTGATGTCAGTGAAAAAAAATGCCTCTCAAAACCATGTCCACATTAAGCCTTCACCACCCCACTGTGCTGTAGGCCTTTTCTGTGCCCCAAACATAGCTCCTGGCACCTAACAGTCTGTTTTACAAGAGAAAAACCAGTTTTGTAATCCAAGCAAGAGCTGTGAGAGAAACTAAAAGGTTAGGGAAATAAACTAGAAATTAGAGACTCAGTTATCAAAATAGCACAGGTAGGATTTGGAGCCTGCTTGCCCATTCAAAGATCCCAAACCATTTGGCTGTAGTCCTGCATCACTCTACATCTTATTTATTTTTTGCTAGCAGCATGGCTTCGTGTGGAGACCTAGGTAATTTTCCCCAGCTTGTTCTTCAAATGAATGAACCTGTGTCCTGATGGTTAGAGGAAATCTGCCAGGCTCATGGGGGAAGTGAGGTCAAACCTCCTGACTCAAACCATAAAGAACACAAAGGCCTTGTATCATCCACTGCTCTGGATGGAAGAATTTGCATTTTACACGAAGGCCAATGCAGCAGGTCTCTGGGCACACATGAGAAATGGTCTTTTTAAAGGGCTGAGTGAAGAATCAGCAGGTTTGTGGATCTTGACAGGCTTAGTCTTCAGCTGCATGAGGCAACAGGAACAAAGAGCCTCTAATGTTCCTGAGAGAAATCCTTCAGGCATCAAAGGAATTTTAATTTCAATATTTCAGACATTGGGAGGCTCAGACAGCAGACAAGGGGGCAGGTAGACTTTGGCCAGTACTGTCTAAATCTCCTGATCTCTCAGGGACTTGGTCTTTTGCCTGTAAAAAGGAAAGTAATGTTTATCTTAGTGTTGCAAGACGTGCTTGAATAATGTTCCAATCCTACCAAAGTCACTGAAGTGCTCAAGTGAATGAGGTGGCAGAACTGGATCCACGTTCTTGGTTTGGTGAGGAACAGAGCCCCAGGAGTTTCATTTGCCAGCAGCATTCAAGTTCTGAAGGGTGAATGGTATGTAGTCTCACCTAAATATAAAAAGTCACAAGCATTAGTTTTGTTAAAAGAAAACTATAAATTTCTATAAATTTGAAATCCACAACTATCAAAAACCAACTCTTTTTTTTAATAAAAGTCTGAGAAGTTTAATTTATGTTTGTGTTTAAAACAGGCTAAATTGTCATTTTTTGGCTGAGATTTCACAAGGCCCAATCATTAGAACAAACTTCTGAAATATGCACATGTAGTTCATGGTCACTCATGGCTGAGCATTTCTGGAGGAAATAAACAAACAGATGTCTGGTCTGGTGTTCTCATGGTCACTTTTTTCTTCTATTCACTACATTTTTTGCTACTGCTTCTTTTGAATATGCAACAAAAATTCTTGGCTTCTGTTCCCCTAATTATAAAACCACAACAAAGACTTAAATATATTTTAGTTAAGGTGTGTAATTGTAATTTGTCTTCTGTGGTTTCTAGGTAGACAAACCCTTCTGGTTTTGGTACAAGTTTAGAAAAGCCTCTTTGATGTGGAAAGGTATTTAAGCATGCACTTCAGTTTTAAAATATATTTGAGGCTTGTTGGAGTTGTGATCAAACACTTCCCTGATGATTTCAGTGAAAGAATTGGGATATTCAGTTGGTTTGTCTTTTACTTACCAGGAAAGTCTGCAACAAGAAACTATAAACAGTGAATTAGTGAATCAATATTTTAGACCAGGAAGCTGCTCTGAATTACATTTTTCAGCTTTTGGAGTATTGCATTAAGCTCTGAAAATGAGTCATTGGGGATAAAGAGTGGATCATGAGAATCCATTATGAATATATTAGCTCATTGCATTTTACTCTTGTAAAAGAATAGTTTCACCTCCTCAGCTGAAGGACTTACTGAAAAAAAAGGATGCAGAAGCATACGTTATGTTGGTCCATACCTCCTTACCCCATTTGTGCATGTGCAAACAAACTGAGAGATTTTTTTGTGTAATTTGTTCAACATGCATAAATTTATCCATGTAGTTGCTCCATTGACTTAAAAATAAGGACTGCATTTGGCTGCGTATCAACAACAGAGAAGTGGGTAAATGAGCAGAGCTTTTGGGTTGGTTTTTTTTTTTCCATGTTTGTATGAAAAAATCAAAGAACAAATGAGTTTGTTTATTATTGATGTAGTTAGCAGATGGAAAACATTATAGCCACCCTGCATGGGGTCAGTTTATGGTACTAGGAAGTAGTAAAAAAAAAAAAATTAATTAGTATCTCTATCAAAGAACCCCTGCAAAAATGAGAATTGCATTTGAAAAAAAAAAAAGAGATTTGCAGCAGAAATATGCTAATTCACATGCAAGCACTACAGCTCCAGTGTTGTAAAGTACAAGACTAAAGGGAGCAGCTGCATCTGCACAAACTTCTCAGGTCACTCCGCACCTGGATAGTTGTGGAGGTGCAGGAGAAGCACAGTGCCTGCCCAGGTTATGGCTCCTACCTCTTCCCTTCTGACTGGGAATTTTTTGCTAGTTTATACCAATTTATATATTAGTTTAGGCTGCTATTAAAATAAGGATATCCATATGATGTGGGATGTATCAAGATGTCTTCCCTTTACAACAGGTACTATCCTTTGGGCTAGAATATCTTTGCAAAACTGGCACTGTTTCCACTGAAGATTCATAGAGATTCAGGTTCATCTTCCATTGAACTTCAATATAATTAAGTTCCTTTGAAAATTTCAGATTTTCCCACTGATAGCAGAAATAGTTTGATAAACTGCAGATTTGGATACCAGAAAATAGATGCCAAAAAAAGCTCCATTCAAGAAATCCATACTCCTTTAACCCAAGGGTAAGTTGAATATTTTTGCACCTGAATTAAACCAGAGCCAGCCAAGCTGTTAAAAAAAAATTGTATTTTTAACTGTTAATCTTTATTGTGTCCTAACAGCATCCTGGTTTTTAGCTCCTTAAGTCAGGTTTGCACATAGAGACTCAAAACCAAACAGACATTCTGACTAGTGCTGCATCTGAGCTAACAGAGTTTTCATGGCCTAGAAGGAAAGGAAATGTTCTCCCAAGGCACTGGAAGCCCTGCCAGTCTGTACAGCCACCCCTGCACCTAAATCCTTTGCTCCATAAGCAGGGATGTCATCACTCTCTGCTGTGGTGGTCAGCGTCTGAATGCAATGTTATGCAAGGATAAAAAGGCTTCATGAAAAGCAATAGATACTGTCAGCTTGCACTGAAATGCTGAGGTTTGGCAGCCCTGACTGCACTTGAGGCTTCCCAGAGCAGAGCTCCCAAGAGATCTGTACTGCTGGGTCCAAGCTTCATAAGCTTAATACAAAAATCTGCTGTAAGACTATCTCTCTCATCAGCTGAAGCTCCAGTACAGCTTACATCAAGTCATGCAAACTATTCCACGACTGGAGAAAGTGCAGCAGAGCATTATGGATGCTCTCCAGAGGCCAGAATCTCTGATACATGTTTGAGGACTCCCAAACCATGCTTATGTGGGGTAGAAGTAACAAAAAAGTATTTAAGCAATAGAGTATTTGTTATCCTAGTAGCTAATTGATGGAGATAAAACACTCTGAGAAATAAGGATCACACAATGCTCTTCTTGGATTTGTTCATTCTGTAGAGTTTTATGGAAAGAGTTGGTCATTCTATACAACTAGTTTGAACAGTTTTAATGTATGAACTCCATTTCAACACCATCTCTGTCCTGCAGTCACTTTACAAATGTCACATTTTCTCCATCTCTATCTTACTGAGGCTGGGCAGAGCTTTGCTGTCATTAGGACCAGTAATATCATACAAGACTCACTCTCAGAGCTTTTTTTAACCTCACCTCATGCAGCTGTTGCTGTATTCAGGTGCACATCAGGCAGTGCCTCCACCCGCTCATCTTTGCTGCTGCAGGAATCGCCTCAAGCCAGCAGGTGGTGGGGTCTGAGTGCACCAGCCCAGCCTGACATCAGGGTGCAGGGGAGAGGGAGTCTGTGCCACTCCTACTCTCCCAGAACATTGTCTTAGCATCAGCTCTGAGTCAAAATATCAACTACTTACTTCAATAAAAAACAAATCTGCTTTTCTAGCTGTTTCTCTGTTTCATTTCTTTCATCTTTCACTGCAAACTTGTGTGGAAGGGCACCACAAAGCCTCTGTCACCTTCCTGGAAAGTTAAACAGCTACAATTGCTCATAATTTCATAGGACTTCTATTACAGGGACATGTTTTACAGTGGAAAATATTTTAAACTGAGGGTTTTTTTGTGTGTGCATTTTCTGATGTAAATCAAACCACCAGCCAGTTTATAATTTCTGAGAGGATGACAGAAATGGTAATGAGTGTGCTGAACTCAGAAAATTAAATAGCCACTAGGGGACAGGAGAAATCCTGCTATTGTGGCATACAATAATATTTAGTATAACACAGCAAAGAGATGTCAAACCCAAATACATTGTTGTATCTCTTTGGACTAAGCAACCACTTGTTTTGTCAGGGAGCAGCCCATCCATCAAATTTAGTTATTTGGATGGAATAACTAAAAATTGTTTTAGATTTGCAAATATATGCAATAATGAAAGCTTTAAGAAACCTTTAAGAAAATAACTCGAAAAAATAACAGTGCTTAATTTTATCAGAGACAAAACTTTTTCTGACAAACCACCTCTACAGAGAGGCACAAATTAGTGTAAATTAGTAAGTGTAAATTAAATTAGTGTGTAAATTCTCGGACATGGGAGCTAGAGTTGGATTTGCTGAAAATAAACCTACATTATCCAGAGAGAGTGAAAATTTTAAGTAGCTTTAAGCAGAATAATCTGAAGATGTTTGTGGATAGAAGTTTTTAAAAGAGTAATTCCTCTAAACTATTCAGTTGTCTCATGCTGTTTTTATGGGAATACACAAGAAGTCATAATTTCCTGATAAAAATTTTTCAGCAGATTACCTGATTCTGTGTTCAGAATTGAGATGCATTTTTTATCCATCAGAGCAGAAAACATAAAAAAGACACAGTTTGATAAATGCAGCTCCAAGAGTCATGGCACAAGTGCAGCCAGAAGAGTCAGTTGTTATACTCCAAACTCTAATTCTCCAGCTGATGCAAATCTATTCTCCTGCTGCTGTCCAGGTCCCTTCCTCCAGAAAGGAGCTGGTTTGGAGCTGTTCAAGGCTCTTTCCTTATCTTTACATGTGTTGACCAAGGTTCACATTAATTGATGAAATGTTTCATTTCCCTGTGATGAATGTTTAAACACTGGGGGCTTTGCTAATGCATTTTGCAATTGCACACAAAGATCAGTGCCAAGGCAATACCACAAACACAGTCTGACCAACAGACAATAAATAATCTATTGCTGCTCCTGTTATCAGATATTGGCTTGCAATCTAATAGCTTTTACAGTTTTCCATTAGACTTGCTGGCCATTCATTTAGTACCTGTGAAGAGGTATTGTGAAAAAAAAGAAGGAAGAGGAATGGGATGGACATTTTGTCTTTTATCAGGGAAATATAGCTGCCCAGTCTGAGCAGCAAAGGATGCCCATCAGGCATTGTTCAAACATGTCAGCAAGGAAAGTAAATAAACACCAGGTTCTTTTGCCCACCACCAGGCTGAAGACTAAAAGCATTCTTGGTTCCTACTAGTCACAAGAAGAAAGGCTTAAATAAATTATGATAGAAAACAACAATAAAATGAATATTTAGGCCTGCTTTCTGATTTGGGAGCTCTTTGGTATTTCAAGTCCTCCCACAAAAGTGAGGAGGTTCCACACCTCTGGGGCTTTAATTAGGACAGCAGTTAATGACCATTTTTGCTATCAGTTTAAATTACTGCAAAAATCCTCTGAAAATTTTTATAGAGAGTGCATACTTATGTGTAACCAAAATGAAACCTTAAGTTTTACATGGAATATGTTAAAAAAACCATTACTTTTTCTTATAATCATAGTTGTACAGTATGAACTTAACCTTACAAGACAGATGGTAATGAGTAGGGAATCTCTGCCAAAATCCTGATATGAAGCTGATATTAAAGACATTTTTGAAGGCAGGGAATTGACAGGTGTAAGAACTGCAGCTTGGCTATTTTGATATCAGGCTGTTGGAGTGAGTCCAGAGGAGGCCACAAAGCTAATTAGAGTGATGGACCATCTCTTCTATGAGGAAAGACTAAAGGAATTGGGATTATTCAGCCTGGAGGAGAGAAGGGTTGGAGGGACTTGGGAAGGGTTTGGAGGGATTTTATTGCTGCTTTCCAGTGCCTGAAGGGGGGCTACAAGCAAGATGGAGCAGAACCTTTTACAAGAGCATTCAGTGACAGAATGGTGTGGCTTAACCTCAGCCAGCTGAAACCAGTGCTCCGGACAAGAGAAAATGGCTTCAAAATGAAAATAAGCAGGTTTAGATTTGATATTAGGAAAGAAATTCTGTACTGTGAGGGTGGTGAGGCCCTGGCACAGGTTACCCAGAGAAGCTGAGGATGGCCCAATTCCTGGCAGTATCCTGGCTGGAAGGAGCTCTGAGCAGCCCAGTCAAGTGGAAGGTGTCCCTGCCCAAGGCAGGAGGATTGGAATTAGATGAGCTTTAAGGTGTCTTCCAATCCAAACCACTCTATGACTATGTTTTTTGTGGCCATCTCCCTTGCTCCAGCCCCAGCAGCTCCCCAGTGCTTTGTTACTTATGGATCCCTCACACCTGTGAAAGAGCTGGTGCTGCTGCAAACTTATCATTATATATAATACAAGGCTCATCTCAGTGAAATGTTTGATCTTGAAAATGAAACTTTTAGATGCCACAGCAACTGATCTTTGATGTTTTCACAGAGGCACAAAGTGACACCAAAAATAGGGACAGAGATTTATCCAGAAATACTGAAACCAGGTAATGGTTGCTAATTTAGAGATAGGTAGGCTCTCCAACTGAATAAAAAGTATGTAGCAAAATATTACCAAAAAATTGCTTGAGTCAGTACTGTTTCTCATTCAAAGGAATTGTATGGGCAAGATTTTTTGTGTTTTAAGAGCATCCATGCAGCTTGTTTTCCCTGCAATAAACATGCACAAAGATGAAGTAAAATAATCCCCCTAACCAATATTTCCAGCTCATAAAATTGTGGAATTTTTGTATATAGTTTCCCACAGAGAGACAATGTTCCTAAATTTCCTTGAGCTTTTGAAAACCTCTACATCATACAGAAAATAGGCATAAGAAGATTTCCTAGCCCCAAGGATATTAGCCAGCTCTAATTCACTATATTTGGAAGAGGCAGTGGGAATTCAGGAGTGAAGGCTGCAACGTGGACACCTCCACAAGAACTTCTTCTCCTGATCTACAAAAGCTAACCCTACAGACACAGTCAGCACCTGGATACACCAAAGCCATGAGAGGAGGATGCCAGAAGGGTATGAGAGACATCCAAAGGAAGTGAGGGGATTATATCTGCAGTGAGGTATTGGGAGGCAAGGAGCAAATACGTGGGAAGTGGAATGGAGACAGTGGTATGAAAACAAAACCAAGGGCATTAGAAGCCTCTGGCTATGCTGCTCCTGCAGAACACAAGATCTCAGGCTCTCCTGCAATGCTGAACATGTTGGGACACTGGCAGCATTCTTCCTGTTTTTTCAATATATTTATGCTGAGAGCTCTTCCTCTTAAGACAAGCAAATTCCTGGAAGACAGACTCTAGAGGAAACCTCTAATGCTTGAATAATTTTCCACACGCAAGCACAACTGAATTTTGAACTGCTCAGGATTAATTTACTTACACTGTGAACATCATGATCCATAGTAAAGATGCTCTAAGAAGTTCCTACTAAGCAGCCTCGTTTGGTCAATGAAGTATCATTCTTTTGTTATGGTGCTGAAGATTTTACTGTCCATGCGAGTTGTACTGTACATTAAGCCTTCCTCTTAAAAAAATCAATAAAGAGAACGACCTTCATTGTGGTAAAAGACTCAATCCTAAATATAATAATTCTACAGGCAAAATTCATCCTAATTCAACTTTCTATCAAGTTAACTTAGGGATTACCTATTTAATTTATCAACTATTTCTTTATAGTAAATATAGTATGAATGATACTGGAAAAGTCTTGAAGTGTTAGAAAAATGTTTAAATTTTCAATGAAGTATCTCAAGATATTTTAGCCTATAAAGAGACTAAAGCCCATATGTTCTTTCCTTTAGGCTTTTCTTACAAAAAGCAAACTCACAGAAAATCTCCCCCATGAACATATGAGATACAGTCAGCCATATCACAATGGTTCATGCATTCCTTTTTGGTGTTTTCCTCCTGCTTCCAAAATTTAATTTGAGATTTCCTGTCTTCTTGTCTAATGTCTGAAAGCCATCCAGTAGAAACTCTCTCAATAGAAACTCTCAATAGAAAAGTTCTTTAAAAAAATTCATCTTTGTCTTTTACCTTCATGGCAAAACCTATGTCAGATGAGCACCCCAGAGAAACTTTTATGCAGGACTCAAGAAAAAGGAGACTTAATCTATATTTTTAAAACTTTTACCCTAAACTTCAATCAAAAGCACAGATTCAAAAGTTATTATATAGTCTCTTCTACCCTACAAGGTTTAACAAATCACTAGAAACACAAAAACTCCTCACTAAATTACAGCATATTTTTCAAAGCATTTCCCATCTCAGCTCAGAGATGGGCATAAAAAATTCCACGGGGAGAGAAAAGGATTACATTCGTTTGTTCTAATAGTTAATGTACTAATCTGTAAGGCAGCAGTCCTCCCTCCTCTTTCCTCCTCTCCTCCCTTGAATTTCTTTGATGGTCACTTTCAGCCTTTTTTAGGAGTTGGCTGTTAAACCCTTACCCTGCTCCAATTGTTAGACAAGTTTGATTATGCCAATCTGTTTTCTATCACATGACTTGCATTACAGGCCTTTATTGCATTTTTTTATTAAACAACATAGAAACCTTCTTATGAAGAGACTTCATTTCCCTAGAAACCTGACATATAATTTTTAAAGGCATGTGACTGTTTTTCTGCCTCTCTGCAGCTTCAAAATTAATTTTTTAATGCACTCCAGATTTGAGTAATTGCTCAATAGAGGTCATCGTGTCCCAGTGTCTAAATAATACTTCTCATGAGATATTGAAAATTGTTCATTTCCAAGGACTGCAAAAGGATGGCTTCTGTTAAACATTTTGCAATAATTATTATCTCTATTTCAAATGGACTTAAAGTTTTATTATATTACTTACCTCTTTATGAAGCTTATTCAGTTAAATTGTTATTAAAAGGTCATTGTGATCACATTGGATCCAGGCTCAGGAAGCACAGCTGTGCTGTCTGTGCTGAAGAACCACTTCTGCACATACTTTTGATGAAGAGAAATTCAGTGAATGAAAATAATCTAAAAAACAAACAGAGGAGAAACATCCAGACAATAGACGTAGTTTTTCCCCTCTTAGTGACATAGTTGCAGCCCTTCTAATACAATTCCCAGGAAGCTAATTGCTTTTACCCTTGTCATTTACAGCTTTCAGGGTTGAATTTTAAAGCCAGCTGAAAGATTTAGAGACAGAAGCCCTACTGACTCCCAGAAAACTTTATGTTCTGACCACCAAATGCTTCTGGTGTCTCCATGCATGCAGTTCATCTATGTCTGAAATAGTGGGCCAGTGAATCAGAACATCAGCAAACATCAGGTCAACAGGGAGTCCCCAGACATATTTAACTATGGAGTTAAGTCCAGCTTAGTCCAGTTTAGTCCAGCTCCTGACAGACAGTCCCTTGTCTCTGACTCATTTTCAAAGGCTGACTACCTTCCACATCCTGTTATTTTATGGAATAATGCTGAAATACTTGAAATAATGCTGAAACACTGGATTGCCAAGGATATCTGTCCCCCAGATCATTCTGTCTGGCCATCACATCTGTGGATGTGTTTCCTAGAAGGGGCACGTCACCTTTTTCTATGGAGGACATTGACCTGATACATGAATGTATTGGGAGGGAAGGGTACAAAGGTCCTCCTCCCTCTTTGCGGAGATCACAAAAGAACAAAAGATCAGAGGAGACTGTCAGAGCCAGCCACACATGAGCACATTTATGGGGCAATTCCCTCAGAAGAACTACACCTACCAGACATCCACTATGCCCATTCCCAGAAAATTCTAGACACTGCCCAACATTTGTTAAAGATGGCCAAAAAAGAGCAGAAGCATGGTCATGTAAATATCAGCAGGGCTAAATCCCACACTGACACCTTGGTTTAAGGCTAACAAAGCTCACAGAATAGAACATCAGCATCTTGGTACTCCTGATTTTACAACAACTCTCAAAGTGGGTGATATGTTTATTTTAAAAATAAATATATTAAGATTTTTTCATGCTGGATTTTGCATGTGATGGGTTGTACCATGGTTTACAGAATGTAGCATAACTGGGATTGGGAGAGGCCTTTTGAGGTCTTCTTACCCAAACCCTTTGCTCAAACAAGGCCTCCTATAGCCAGGAGCTCAGGACCACATTCTGGTGGCTCTTCAGTATCTCAAAGGATGGAGACTCCACAACGTTTCTGGGCAACCTCTGGTAGTGCTCAGCCACTTTCACAGGAAAAATGTTGTTTCCTAACATTCAGAAAGAACAATGAATTCTGTGTTTCAATTTGTAAATGGTCCCCTGGTGAATCCATTCTGAGCACTCCTGATGATTTTCTTGTTCTTCATGTGCTTGAAAATGGCTTCCAGGGCTGTCTGTTCTTTCCCCATTCCAGGAATCAAGGGGAGGTTAACAGAGCTGTAGTTTTTATTTCTGTTAATGTCACAGAATCTCAGTGACTTCAACAGGCATCAGTTCAAGCCATAAAGAAAATTAGAATAGACCCAGGAGCCTTATCTTTTAATGTTAGCTACCAAACATACCTCTTAACATTAGTGATGAGCCAGTAGTTGCCTTCTGGACACGGGACAAGTAGAGCATTTGTTTGGACAGCTGAGTAGTGAATCACCTTCCAGTATCACCTCTGAGGAAACGAGAAATGATAAGAGTATACTAAATAATCTTGTTGCAAAAAGGCATAAGTCTCTCTTACTACAAATAGCAAACCTGCTGCACTACACAATTCAGAGGGATTTTCCTAACTCTCTGGCTTCTACTTAAATTGAGATGTTTCTCTCCAAAGTACAAAATATGCTCTCTGCATCTGACTGGCTTTCTGTTTTGTGGGGGACTTTTATCTATTTGCATATCATCTCTCACTTGCACTCCTTCCTGCATTTTCCTAGCCCTGCAGTGAACAGACACTCTCACTGTCATATCCTTTTCCAAGCCTCCTGGTGTATTCAGCCTCTTTTATTAAAATCTCATCTAACTTCATTATTTTTTAAATATAAAAGGGAAAAATCTATTCCCTTTCCATTGTACTGATTTATTTCTTGACCACATGCACCATTCCAAAATGTAGCCTAATTGTAAGAGAGCAAGATGGAATATCAACTTGCACATCACATCTACAATCCCTTCTGGGTTGTGTGACAGAGAAGAGATACCAAATATAGAAATTAAATAGCTTCCATTGTTAATCTAGATAAAATTAAAATTTTAATATTGGAATTGAATATCTAATATGGCTTTTTAATCAGTATACTAATGGAATCATATTTCAAAATATGAAACAGAACATTTAATATTTTCCACCTCAGAGTCTTTCTCTTAGGGACTGTATCAGTTTTTTTCTTAGGTGCTCATAATTCCCCTCACACACCTAAACAGACAAAACAGTTTTAATCTACAGGAAGGCTTGGCCACAGCTCAGATGAAGATGTGCTGCTGGGTCTCCTCTGGCATTTACACACCTGGCACAGGCCCCCAGTGGCTGAAAATTGGCTTGGGAGGCACTGCAGAGCAAAACTGCTGCCAGCCCAGCAGTAGGTTGCTGCCTGGCATGAGCTGCTCTGTGCTGATTTAAATCCAAATCTCCTCAGAACAGCTGTTCTCTGTTGAGAAATCTTACTCCTCCTTGGATGCCGCCAATGACTCATTCTTTCACACGCACATCCTGCTATTTAAACCATAGTTTAAATATTAGAAGACCTTGTACCACCCCAGGAGTGCTGGAAGCCCCCTGATCCTCAGATAGGGAGCTCCATTCTGTATCCCTGGATGCTGCTGTGTCTCCTTCCTTATTCCTTGCATGTCTCCACACTTTGGGAGCACCCTCTCACCTGGTCAGGATCTGGAGGCTCTCAGCTCCCCTTGGCCCTGGGGAGCAGCTGGAGAGAACAGAAAGCTTGGCTGAACCTGACACCTCCAGGGGCCAAGGGGCTGGAAGTAGCAACTCACTCCTGGAGGCTTCATGGACTTCCCTCTATTAGCATTCTCCAAGCATTGCTGCATCAATCTGGAAACCTCACATCATTTCCATACCCCATCCCTGTGTGTCTTTCAGGGCTTCCCTGCAGTTCAGCTAATGGACACATTTGGATTCCCCAAGTAGGCTGTGCTCCTCAAGGCACCAAAATTCCCAGATTATTTTGTTGTAATATTGCTAATGGCAAAGGCTTGCAAAGCTGTCTCTGAAATATATTCCTGCACCCAGGTGCCTTAATAATTTATAAAGTCAGCAAATCAGTGTTGGCACAAAGATATTTTAATATTAAGCTGCTGTGAGCTTGGACCAGATACATTCTGCATTGAGTCCAATGAAAGGCAATTGCAATAACATGAAAAGACAGTTGAAATATTCCGTACATTTGGAAAGACAGTTGGAAACCCAAATATTTAACAATTTATGCGTTGCTTTTGCAGATGCTTAGGAAGGATTTGATTTTTCTGAACACAAAACTAAGCTACTAATAAGGTCGAAACCAAGTTATGTATTTACAATACATAGCACAGTGTTATGTAAGACAGCAGGTCCCTCAAAATGACTATTCTGTATGCATTTCTTTCACAATATGCTATATCATTATAAAGTAATTCCTCTCATCTACTTCTAGTCCTGTCAGGCCACAGGAGATAGAAATGAAAACATGGGGAAAAATATCCAGTTGAATAAACTCACTTGATTTTGTCCCTGTGGGGAGAAAAATGGCAGTCACAAGCAGTCAGATGTGGGGTAGAACACAGCAGGCTCCAACAGCATTGACAAACACCACATGTGTGCTTTGGGATGGAGGAGACCTGTGTGATATGAGAGACACAGAGCAGAAAGAACCACAGCTGTGTGCTTGGTCAGTATGGGCATGTTGTACTGTCTGCACCAGGAGTGGTTTTCAAGCATGTCAAGTTTTTCTCCATTTCAAAAGAACATGGAATATGTAAGCAAAGAAAGAAACATAGAGTTGGTGAATCAGAAAAATGGCATTGCAGCAAATAGAAAAATAGTGGGTCTCAGACTGAAAGGATCACAGCTGGAGTAACAAAAATAAGGCCTGGTAATATGAAGCGCAGCACTGGTTTTGGCTGGAGTACGGTTAATGTTTTTCACAGCAAAATAATTTTGGCTGGGGTTGAACCACAACAACACTGCAAGATTAGAGTTTTATTAAAACCCAACAGCCACAAGATAAGGCAATTACAGATTCACAAGCACTATCTTTGTCTACTTTCATTTGCACTCCAAACCAGGCAATATGACATTTCCCATCCCTGTTTCTAAGAGCAGAAGGCATTATATGTAGACCACAAAGTTTTGTCCATAGCTCCTGTTATGACTTCCTACCAACCTTTCTCCTGTTTCCTTTGCTGGCTACTTCCTCTCATTAATACTGCCTTCCAGATACTGGTTTCACCTTTCTCTATACCCAATCCCTCCCTGAGGGCTATCCAGCAACTACTGTTTCATCAACAAAACCAAATGTTAAATTATCCAGCCGGTTGACTTTGACCTTCTAACTGTGAATTTGAGGTTTCGTATTTGGAATTTGAAACAAAAAATTTCCCAGCCTGGAGCTGAGAAATGCCAGGAGAATATCAGATGAATGGAAAAAAGTATAAAGGTGTTTCATCTAGACTAGAGAGAATTTTCCAACCAACAGTGATGAGTTGCAGCACCTCAGTACATGTATGTCTTTCAAAGAGAAGTACGTTTAAGTTCCTATACTAAAACAACCTGTGCATATAGACAGCAACTTAACAAAGCAGAAGTCTGCAAAGGAACTTAAAGCATGCTTTGGCAAAGTCCCAGCAGAACATAAACATTCCTTGGAAAGGCAATGTTGACAATATCCTATTGAAATCAGATGATCATTTCTTCAATTCAGATGCAAGTCCTTATACACTAACAATAAAGATATATATGGTTTTTTGCATCCAAACTGTGCAGAGCATCCTATGAAAAGCATAGTCCTAGCCTATCATCCTGCCCCAAGCCCTGGCTTGCCTGGCATCAGCACCATCCCCTTCCCAAACAAACTCCTGCAGTGCTGAGCTGAGGGAAGAGTCCATATCCACACTCAGAGGCAATTTCTCCATGGGTGCAGCTCTGTCTCTGTCTGCTCTTTATAAATGTTGGTATTTGGAATGAGGCAGGGGTAGAGCAGCCCTGCAGCCAGGTGTCTGGGGTGCCTGGCAGGCTGGGGCTGTGCTGCAGGCAGTGGTGCAGTGCCAGCCCTGTGTCTGCCCATCCTGACAGGGCAAGGCACCCTTGCACAGGGGCAGGGCTGAAGGTGCTGCTGCACAGCACACAGCTGCTCCTCTCTGCCATGGTGGGTATGAAAAACGAGGTCCACTTTCTTGGTAAAATATAAAAAGTTTAATAAAAAAGACAAATAGGAGACAGAATAAAACAAAGGTTTACAGCAGGGTGCTTGGCCTTCAGCCAAAAGCACACCCAACTCAGAAAACACTTCTTTAAATGCATCAGCATCCTGCATATTCATAGACCCTCATGCACTATTCAAACATTCCCTTGAGTTTTAGGTGTTCTTTTGCTTGGTTTCAGCTCCCAACCTGCCCCCATTCCATGCTGCAGATCAATATTTTTATTTCTCCTTGTGGCTCCATCCTGTCACCCCCACAGTCCCTGATAACAGGGAGTCAATAAACTCCTCCCCGGGGGCTCTGGAGTCAGTCACCAACATCTTCATCCAGATAGGATAATCCAATAATGTGAGGGATTTCTTGATTATCTTTACCATTCTCTGAGTTAGCTGTATGAGCAAAAGCATTTCATATATCACACTATTATTTTTTGTTAATAGCAGAAATAAAAGAAACTATATTAATACAGCAAAGTTTTCCAACATTGTCCATATAGCATTCATTTTAATATTTGTGAAAAGCCAATAATACAATGTGTACTTATAACAGTGGGGCCACCAAACCTCACAGTCATGTCATCAAGGAATTTGCAGGGGAAAATTTGATTTCATCAGTTTCACACACATTTTAGAGCTGATTTTAACCACTTTTGCACTAGTGCTTTCTTCTTGCCCTTGTTGTCTAGATCTTGCTCCCATCAAGTTCAGTGAAGGCTCTTCCCTGAACTCAACAGGTCTTCTCCACGACTCTCACAGCCACCACCACATTTCTGATTGCAAGAAAGTGCTGTATTCCAGTTTTGTGTTTGATCTTGTGTCTCTGTCTTGCCTGATCTCAACAGCCACAGCACCCTGCTGCTCACAGCTCCTAGGTCCCCTTTTTAGTGCAAGTGATAGATGTCTGCCTTTTGAAGCTGATTATTTTCCAGCTGCTGCACTTCACTGCAGTCAAAGAGTTAGTTTAGAAAAGCAGGTGAGGAGCTGTATTTTATGAGAAAAATTATTTTTCATTAAACTTAAGTCATAGGGGTAGTTATGCTAGATGCACACAGAGATCAAGTAACATACATAAAATAAGAGTAATTTAAGTTCAAGATCTGTTTCCCAGATCACTACCCAGAGAGAGGAGTGGAAAAAAAAGGAAGATTTACACAGATACTCAGCACTGGAAAACTCTGTGCCAGTCTCCTGATGATGAGGGACACAGACACCAGAGAGAAAAAGAAAAGAACTGATAGAACATGGTTTTATCTTGTCCTGCTGTCTTTTTAGAAGAAGTAAGCATCAGTTAAGTGTGAATATCTTCAAGGATTGCCCCCCCCTTAAGAAAAAAATACTGCTGCAAAAGCTTTCACCTTCCAAATGAGCTGCTTCTTTACAAACTACATTGGCTGCTTGCCCTTAGGGGGCTTGACTCCTGTTTTTTTCTTTTAGCGGTAGTTAATGAGAATGCTTGTCTGATCAGATTGTTAGAGTCAACAGAGCACAACAGTAAGAGACAAAAAACCCAAACAGGCTTGGTGTTGACTGCCTTGCTTGTCTGCCAAACACATCAGTCCAGGAGAGTCACCAGCTTTTTTATTTTCTGCTCAGCTGCATGGGATTTATAGACTACAATGGAGTTAATGGGCTTTGTTTGTCTATCCCAAAGCACAGCACATAAACCCCACACATTCATAGGGCAGCCTCTCCTCCAGGGCTGGGAAACACCTGGGGGGAAAAGAGGCCTGGCCAACCAGTTTCTGAAGAGAAGAAACCTGATGAATGATGAAAATTCCCTCCTTTTAACACTGCTGCCCTCAGGGATACACAGCTGGCTTTCTTCAGGAGGCAAAAACCGAGTGTGAAAATGGGTGGTGGTTTGATTTGGTATTTATATTGAGTGGTTTTGTCTGTGTGCTGCAGAAACCTGAAGCTTGCTTCCCTAATCGAGTTACATGTTGTCTAATGTTTGCCCACAGACTCAGCAGGAAAGGAAACCTGTAGAGCATTTAATGCTCTCCCACAGCATGTTGACCTGATGCCCAGAAAAATTCTGAGTTTCAGCTTTTCACAGGTGTGAAACCTTTCAATGTAATCTAACTTTTTGGCTTTTGTAGCCAGAGTCAAAGAAATTTAATGCCCTAATTACCAAAAAAAAACCCTCAAAACCAACAACAGCAATTTCTGCCCTGGACATGTGTCATCTGCTTTCTGTTCCCACCTCTTCTGAACCACTTTGCCCACACCCTAGTTGTATGTTACCATATCCTGCTCAGCAGTGAGAAAGACATTAAAAAAAACCAAAAAGCAATGAAGCATCACCATAACATAATTCTCACCAGAGGAGATGCTGCCCTCTTCACTGTCACACATCTATATATCTAGATATCCAGATATCTATATGGATATCATATATACATATATACATATAACATATCTCACATATATAATATATATTTATATATATTTATTTAATATAATTACATTGCTTCACTGGGATCATTGCAGAAACAACTGAGAATCAGACCAAGACAGATACTTCTGTATCTAGAACTACTGAAAAAAGTAGAAAAGAAAGAGGAGGGTAAAGCCTCTCAGAGGTAGAGAAACCTTTCTGAGAGTTACTAAGCATTAGGCTTGGACATAATCTGATGAAAAGGGACCACACATATTTGTAGATGACAGAGTAAATTGTGATGATACCAATCTACAGCATGTTGCAGAACACTGAATTCTCACCCAAGGGCAAGTAAAAGAAGGTTACTTGTAAACGATTTGAGTAGGAACCTAATTTGTATCCAGGACATTTCTGTCAATAAAAGCAAACATCCCAGACTGTTGTCTCTTTCTCATTTTCTTTTTTTCCTGGTTGTGAGTGAGCATTTTCTTGTCCTCAAGTCAGTGCAGAAGCTCCATCAAATACATTTTAATCTGTCCACTGGCCAGAAGAAACCAACTTTTTTTTGGATTCCAGGGAATGCTTTACTCTGTTTGACAGAAATAATGAAGTCATACCTTAAGTCTAGGTAAGCTGGAAAGCCATCTTCCTAAAATTAATGCCTATGTTCCCAAGAGAGAGAAGATACAGGGACGAACCTGCCTGCCTGAGACTAGCTGCCTAAATAGGACCTGGTAATCCCAATTGCTTTCATTTGTCTGATTTGGCCGAAGCAAATGCATTCCTATTTAGTGGGTGGGTTGTATTTGCTGGCAGTGGCAGAGCTCACTGCCCTCTTTGACACTACAGTGAAATACAGGGTATCTCCAAAAAGTTTAAAGGCAAACAGAGCTCAATTCTGGATGAGCCATCTCTTCAGCTACAGGTTTTTATTGAGCCTGCTATCCTAATGCCAGTGGGACTGAAGGTAGGGACAAGTGCTTTGGACACTCCAGCAAAACAAAATACTCATAACAGGCAGATTTAAGCTTTCTCTTTAACTAAATGGACCAGGAACTGTGAAGGTATCTCCATCTTCTCTGACCAGCAGTTACATGAATACAGAAAAGAGTCTCAAAATTACTCCATGTTATGTCTGAACACAAAAGATGTATTTCACATTTATTTTCCTTTCAGAGAACACAAATGCTCCCCACCCCATGCCTGGGAGGACCAGTGCTGCAGGTTCAGCTGTGCATTTTTGCTGCAGAGCTGCCTTGAGGCTTCTCTGTCAACATCAGAAATAAGGGCCAGGGCTGGACCAAGGTCATCTTGTTGAGAACCCTGGTAAGGAAGAAGCGGTAAGAAGGGATTGTGCAGAGTTAGTCTTCATGTTCCTTTACCATTCAGCTGCAAGAGATTTTGGGGGTAGATGTGCTGCCACTTGCATAGTGCAAGCTCTGCACAGCTCTTTTCTGGGCATAATTCCCCCTGCCAGCCCAGCTCCCTGGATTTCTGCAACAGACTAAAAAAGGAGCCCATGCCATTTTTCTGCCTGGGTCCCTTTCCTTCTCTGACTTTGCTGCAGCTTGCTGTGTTTTCTCCTAGGCCTGGCCTGACAATGCTGTACAATATCCTGTTCCAGAGTTCACAGTGCTGCTTCTGACTGACTCAATCTTGTGTGTGCCCCCAGCCACACAATGTGCTAAAATGTGAAATGTGCTAAATCCTTTCTCCTCCTCTCTCTGATTTCCACCTCCTGTGTGCTTGCTACAAAACCATGATAAACATGAATCCAGGTGAAACTAACTGGAGAGGTCAGCCAGCAAAGGGACACATGCAGCTCACTTCAATAGCCTCTCATGGAATAGTCATGGAATGAGGAAGATTTTGTTGTACTTGTTCTTCTTTCACTAATTAATGTCAGTATGACAGCTTTCAGGAGAGGTCAGACAGCACCTCAGGGAGACTGCTAAATGCAGAACTCATTTGAGCATGGAGGTTGCTGCAACTGCAGCCCTCAATAAAAAACTCAGTGTATTCAAGTATGGAAAGTAATTAGTACTTTCCCCATTGGAAGTTGCCTGAGAATGAGATGATAGTGAACTTTTTTCCTGCAAAGAGTCAAAATACATCTTAGAAACTTATGCCTCTGCAATCAGACAGATATGCAAGTTTTGGAGGCTGAAAATTTATATATCCTAATTTTTACTTCAATGCTTTGTTCCAGTACCTTCTTAGGCCTTGAAAACACCTGGCATAAATTCTAGCAGCAAAGACTGCTCCAAAATTAGGACTCCAAACCTTTGATATTACTGTTAATTCTATTCTGTAGAAAAATGAGGACGACTATGGAATTTTTTTTTCCATGCAGCACTCACACACAGGTCTGTGAAACATTTGTCTGGAAAATCATTTATCCATTCTATTCACAGCAGATCGATTGCAACCTGTAGTTACATCTCCACGGGCAGAACTGCTCACATTCATACCAAGGCTTAAGTTTCATGTTCTGTCAAAGAGCCTGGGCTTTTAATAGGACATGATCTACAAATGCCTCAGTGATAATCTAATATATTGATTTTCCCCTCCTACATTTTCTCATACCATTATGACCAGATAGTTCTTCTTGATTCTGCTTAGTTCCTGGTATTAATGCTACCCTCATGCAGACACTCACAGACTCCTAACAACAGTTCTGTTCAAAGCACTGAAAAGGATATTTTGTGATTTTTCACCTACTGGTACTCATAAAGAAATGCTGAATTTTCCAAGGTATCTTGTAGGTATTGTATGCATCAATGAGCTTAAAATCCAATGGTCACATTTTGTGCTTCTCCAAACATTTTCAGAATAATTAACTCCTTTTGGCCAGGTTCTTATCTCCAGAACTATGGAACCAGCAGATCCAACAGTGTGGAAAAAGCTATTGTAGATTTTTCATTGTAATTTTCAATTTGAATTGTGAATTTCTCCCCAGCTAATTCACACTTAAACCTGCTCACATCCATGAAACCCACAAGACTTTACATAAAACTATCATTGTGTGAGTGGCAGGAACAAACACTGTGTCGGGAAAGTACCTGCTAGGAAAAGAGGATATAATCAGCAACAACAGCTCACAGACATTGTGCCAGGTAATGACAACCTTTTGAAGGTGGTGGGAGATTCACTTTTATCATCAGAAGAGAAGATCAGGACTTCATGAAAAAAAATATTTTATTTTCAAGACACAGGGAAGGAGGTCTCTGTTATGTGGGATACAGAGAAAACTGGTGTGAAAAAAGAAGGGGGAGAAATAATTGAATGTTCTGACACCCTAGAGCAGAGCAAAACAAAAACAAACAGGAGCAAAGGGCTCTGGATATAGATCGTTCATGACTAGCAAAAGCACAGAGGAGCAGATCCTGAATGCTGATCTCCCAGCTGCCAGAAATCCTCCTGTTATGTTCCTGTGCTAGACCTGCATGGGATCATGGGATATTTTTTTATATTTTTTTGAATCCTGAAAGTTGTTTTGTTTTATGGTTTTTTTGTGGGGTTTTCTTGGATTTTTTTTTTT
>VWZU01000798.1:598948-629837 GCA_013397095.1 Sterrhoptilus dennistouni
TTTTTTACTATGTGGAATTACACACTTTTATTTAGACTACATGCTTATAATCTTAGTTTTATTATTTATTCCTAAAATTTTTGATTTAATTATTTAATATTATTTAAACATTTGTTTAAACTGCACACTTATAACCTCAGTTTTATTATTTAATTTTTGATGGGCTTTTATGGCTTTAGGTTAAATGTAGTGTTTTTTTGGGGGGATTAGTTCTTGTTAGTATTGAAAGTCTAAAATTTTCAGTGAACAGGGTTCCAACAGTCTGCAGGAGAGCTGAGGAGATGAGGCTCCTCAAACAACAACCCTATCCTTTGGGACAAGAGAAGCACTGGTGCTTTCTGGCCTATAAAACCCTGGATAACTTTAAGAAGGGCACATGAGTAAGGTGAATGTAAGCTAACATGGACAGATAAAAAGCAAATTGCTATTAGGAGACTGAGCTGGCCATAACTTTGTTAGCTCTCCAAAGGCAGCCTCCAGGGTCTGCCTGGGCAGTGCAGTTGCAGCAGGATTTATTGCATTTGCTTCTTACGTGCATTTCCTGATGGACTTCATGTTCCTGAGTCCTGCTGGCCTTGGATTCTGCAGTCTAAAATCATATTTATTTCAGACAAGCTCAGCCTTATTGAAGTCTGCTGCTCAGCAGCTCTGTCCCCACAAGCAGCTCAAGAACTGCTCTGGGGGTTTCTAGGTGACTGCAAGACAATTATGTAGGCTAAGAAAGGAAATAAACACAAATTAAACAAGTGATAGGTCAAATAAGGACATGAAGCCCTGAATCAGGGTGTATGGGATCACAGTGAAAACATACACATGTACATCTATTTGTACCTATTTATATTAACCAGCAGAATATACTGAGCAGAGACATTTTTCCTTTAGTACTGTAGGAGGAAGCCAATATGAAGCAAGAAATTAAAAAATCCTCAGAGTGACCTTCTGGGCTGATGTATGCTGCAGACATTCCCAAGGCTGATGGAGACAGCATGATTAATTTTCATAAATTATTGAACCAAAAACAACTTTCAGCATCCAGAAATTCATATCACATTGGTAACTGTTGCATTATTCACCATACATGGCCCGAGTGAAAATCTATTTGCCAAGCAGTGAGTCAGATGTTTACTCATGGCAACAAGGACACGTACACCCATACACAGAGCCACAGGAGTTTTGCAGAGGTTCACATCCTAATAGAGGTTTATTTATTATTTACTGCTGGCTTGCTTTGCAAGATTCATTTGCACTTTAAATGGTGACACCCCCATTCAGTATGTGTTCTGAACAGTCCAGTTCTGCTCTTTGGGGGGTCAAGTCCAACATCCTAGCTTCTGTTCATACTGTTTTCTTGCTTATTTTAGGGCACACATGGGAAAAATATGAAAATCAGGTTTTCTTTTCCCCTGATCAAAGGCAATATGTGCCTTGGTAATTAATTCTTCTTGAGTTTATCTGAACAAATCGTGTTGCAGACAGGCTGCAGAGCAGAATTTGCTCAGCCACAAATGCAGATAGAAATTTGAAATTTGAAATCAGGACAGAAGAATGTGGAAAAGGGGTCAGCAGAAGAAGAAATGTATTTTGGAGAGGATTTTCAGAGTATATACATGCCATCAAGTTATTAATATTTGGTCATAAGTTTCTTGAGATTTGTTTGCATAACTTTCATTAACACTTCTGTTCTTCAACACATTTGGCAGACAGATTCACTTCCAACAGCACAATACTTATTACAATGTCACAGCACTTGGTAATATTTTCACTGAAAAATGGGGAAACCTGAGTTTTTCTCATGCAAGGAAGAATAAAGCCCAGGGTAAACTTTAAAATGTAGCAATTTTTTTCCAAAAGGAAGTCAAAATGGTTGCAGAGGAAATAGTTCTGCCAGAAGTCCAGAATTCTGTAAAACAGCAGTTTCAGCAGAAATCTTCTAACAAGTTGACTGGTAACCTCCTTGAAACCTCAGATTATTTAATATCAAGCTCAGAGTTTTGCTTCAAATCTAACCATCATCCAAGTGATGTTATTTAAATGGCTTTGTTAGAGCAGAAACCAAGCAAATAAATTTCTTTTACTTTTAAACACTTTCTTTTCAGAGATATTCTGCACCTGTGATGCCTTGACTCTTTTCACGCTTTGCTCTCATATCTGGTCACTTGCAATAGCAAAACTACAAAATTCAGGCCCTGCCTATGTTTATACAGGCATGGGAGGGGACAAAGACAAAACAAATGCCACTTAAATGGTGGCTCACTTGAGCACAATAAAAACAGCTTATAGACATTAGCACTATTTCGGTTATATTCAGGCCCATAAAAATTACTATTTCTTCACATGTAAATCCATCAAAAAGGTGAGATCCCAGGCATGTGATTAAGATATTGGCCACTGTCTTAAACTGGAGGTTGTCTTAAATAACCTGCACTTTTCAAAGCAATAAAAGTAATAATGGAAAACTACTGACAAAAGCTAAACCAACACAATGCATACTGAGTGGTGGAGAAAAAGAGCCTTCATACCATCTGCATCTTATACTACTCAAGGAGAGTAAACATACTGTCTTTACACAGACACACCCGACACACCCTTCTGTCCTCTCCCCAGCCTTTATCTTTCTAGCACAGCATCCTTTGCAGTGCCCAGCTTCCTTTCCTGGGCTCACAGAGTTCCCTCCTCTCCCAGAAGTGAGGGAGGGATGCAGAGTTCTCTCTGCTTGGCCATGTCACAGCCCTACCTGGGGGATTGTCCCTCCCTGCCTGCCTCCTGCCAGCCCCCTTGCAGGAGCAAGTCCTTCAGCTGTGCCACCAGCCCCAGGAAAAACTGTCTTCACAAAGAAGTCCTGCTCTCAGAATACTATCTACAACCAGAACTCTTTTTTTAAACCAATTTAATTGTGAAATAAACATTTCATAAATGTAGGGTGATGCGGATTCCCCATGGGGAAAGGCCAGTTGTTCAGTCCAGTGCAGCTGCAGGATCATTGTCCACTTGCAAACGCTCCAACTGCCCTTACACATCAACATCCATTTCAGAGTCATTAAATTTAAAATATTTTTTAACAGAAGTGTAAAACTGATTTGCTGTGGAAGCCATTTATGACACTGGAAAACAAGTAATAAAACAGGCTGAGTTGCTGCAGGAAGGGATCAGTCTCTTGAAGCATGCTCCTGAAACAACAGCCTGAATTACAGGAAGAAATTATATTTTACTTCTATGGCTCATTTACCCCATTTCTCTTTCTTCCTAATATTTAGTTAAACTGTAATCTTTCTCTGAGGGGGTCCCTACAGAGTCTGGAAAACTGAAGTCTAAAAGTCTGTTTTAGGAAATGGAAGAAAAATTTCCAGAACTGGAAAAATTGCTTGGTGACCCTCAGGGCTGCCTGAGAAGCCTTTGAGTCAGCCTCATTTATGATTTTTAAGGCAAGCTGGTGTCAGGAAAGGGATCTCTGTGGAGGCAACAAGCAGCCAAGAGCAACACTTTGAAGTCTGAAGTGGGATTGTGCTGGGAGAGAAAGTGATTACCTTACACCAAGGAGGAATCAGGTGTGACTGTGCAGCCTCTCCATTAACTTCAGCTACAGCTTTTCAGCAGCATATGACTTCAAAAGCTTCAGCTTGGCTTTTAGACTGAGTTTGCACCACTAGCTGGTGACTTTCCTTCAGCCTGTGGGCTGGCACTCTGAGTAGGTGTATTAGTATGGAAGGCTGCAGCATCAAATCTCACAAGGAGGGTTCTACTGCTGCAGGAGCAGAAATCACAAGTGCCACCTGCAGACTTTTCCCCAATCCCCAGCCCAGGAACACCATGAACTGTGGCTGAGAGTCCTTAAAACTCCCTTCTCACCTTCATATTGAAGTGTTTGTATTGGTCTAATATCTTTGATTAGGCTTACGACTTGTTGCTGATGTAGCTGCTTTTGTATGTGCTGTACAGATGATCATTATTTTTATTGTTTATTCTCTGTCCTAACAAGATTAAACTACATAAGTATAAACTACACTGCTAAACAGGTGTGACTTCTCCTACTAGGATGGTTTCAGCTGGTTGAACAAGAGCAGAAAAAAATTAAGCTAACCCCTTTTAAGTGCAGACCACCATCACTATTAACACAAGGGACCTTTATGATCATAATGCTTGATATGAACATCTCCCATTCCCACTTGAGTTTAGCTGTATTTTTTTTCCTAAGCTGGTTCTATGATTTTATCTGCAGCCTTAAGCAAATGTAGTTTGCCTTTTGCATAGTACAGCCATGAAAAATCAGAGCAATTCCCATTTCAAGCCTTGCAATGACTGTTAAACTACTATCTTCACATGACAAAGAATCAAACATACTCCTCAACAATTTGTTCTAAAGTGAAATTCCTTTGCTGAAAAAGAGTTATAATTTTATTTTTACTATCTGGCACCATGTTCCAACCACCAGACCTCCATCATATTTCTGCCTGCTAGATTAAGCAATATGTAGCAGCTGATGTGTTCATTTTCTTCACTTATGGTCCAAGATCAAGCCACTTGGGGGTTAAAAAAGGCAGGTATTTCCATTTATCAGAAGCACTGACATAATTTCTTTTTGGCTGCTTTCCCTTCCCTCTGGGTGCTATTTTACTTTTATCTGGTCAAGCCACTCATCCATAACTCAGTTTCCATTAAACATTCAGCACATGGTTCATTCCCATCAGCAGGGTCAACTGCAGCACTGAACAATGGCCCAGCTGTGCCTTCCAGGATTTCTCAGCAAGGAGATGCTTATGGAATTGCTTTTTTGTACACATCACACAAAAGGACAAATGGCTGATCACAACAATAAGACTCAAATAGAAAACAGAAATAAAAGAATATTGCAGCAGCATTTACCCTGCAGCCAGAAGAAAGAGGAATTAATCCACTGTTAGACTGCTGGAACAGCTTGTTGTGAAGCGAAGTAACCCAGCAGGGAAAGACCCAGCAGCTGTGTAACTCACCCTGGTGTGGCACTCTAGTCTTCAAACCTATCCCCATCCCAGCCTTGGAGGTAAGAGAAGCTCCTGGGTGCCCTACTCTTTGTCTTGACACCACTGCAGGATGGCATCACTATTTGACCTCATGCAAAAATAGCCAAATACCAACTGAACTCTCTGAGCAGGTGCCTCTCACATCCCTTGGCTTGACTGTGTGGGCAAGCACAATCTTATCACCAGTGCTGCCAGCTGAGACAGTCTTGGACACTGAGTTCATTCTCTCAAAAGAGAATCTCTTTTGTGTCTTTTCCCCTCACAGCCCAGCAGTCACTGTGGTTTGCTGGAGTGCAAAGGTTCTCATCACACCTCTGCTGAAGGAGAAGCTACCAGGAGAATGGACATCCAGAGCCATCCCTCTCAGACACTATGCAAAGTGCCACCTGTTTAACAGAAAACATTTAATTTCAAACTCTCTGTGAGCAATACCCAAACTTTATGCTGTCATCAGCTAACTTGCAAAATATGGAAAGTCTATAGAAAGGCAGCTGAAGACATCAAATTGTGTCACTCTACCTCTCAGCTGGACGTGAATATCATGCAAAACTCAAGAGTTCAGCTGTGAAAAATTTGAAACAGATTTGAAAAATAAGTCTGTCAAAACCCCCAGGCAAACACAAATAGAAATATGACAGCAGAAAAAACTCTTTGGTTGAAGTGGTGGTCAAATATTCTTGGGCTAAGCAAATGAGATCTTGCTGCAAGTTAAATTGGCTTTCAGAGTGTACTTATCATTTTATCACAACCCAAACCTCCACTTCCTGTATCTGGTTATTTGAGGGGAACATGTCTCTATGCTTGAGTGTTTTTTCTTGCTGGGAGCCTTGCAGCTCAACCTTGTCTCCTCTCTTTCCCCAGGCTGCAACACTTGAGCTCGTCTGTCACGTTTGTCCACACCAATGGTCTTGAAACATTGCTAGGAAGGATCACTGCCCAAAGGGTTATTCCAGGATGGTGGGACAGATCTCCTGCCCCTCACCCTGCAGTGGCTGCAGTGAGCAGTGCCTCAGCAGGGGGACAGCACAGCCTCTGAGGCACTGGGGAAACTGGTGATGGTGCTACAGTGCCAGCAGCAGCTCTGTGGTGTGCATGTCTGTCCAACAACTGAAAAGGAAGCAGATCACTTCACAGAGACTGAAGAAAAACCTTTCAGATAAGAGATCCAGATAAATCTTTCTTTAATGTCTACTCTTCTTGGTATTCTGCTTTGTTGAATGTCTCAGATTTCTGAAACTGCATGTAAAGCTATGCCCTCAATGACTGCAGAGAAGTAAAATGCTACAGCTACTCGATTTCAGCATGACTCTGTTTTTCATGTCTTCAGCTCTATGGTTTTATTACTGCACAACCTGATTTGGCTGCCTTGGTTTCCAACGAGGACAAGACGTGCAGTAATTGAAGACATATTGTGTCTGCTCCAAAGATCTACGTACAGAGACTCTAAATGAATCTTAATTTAAGAAAGCCATAAGAGAGAATGCCATGATTCTTCAGCCAATAAAAACAACACAGATAATACAATTAGCTGGCTGGTCTGGAAAATGATAATGCTGATGTGCTCTAATGAAATGAAACAGAGACAATGCTTGTTCTGCTGGCTGAGTGACCTGATTCCTGCTCCAGCTCGGTTCATGAAGGCAGCTCCAACGTCAAGAGGCTGATTTGTCCAGTCACTTGCATGCCAACAGACACATTCTGCTTTTCTGGTTCTGTTCTACCATACAGAATCTGAGACCTAGAAAAGAAATAAACCACCAAAGCCTGCTCATGGTTTCACAGAGTACAACTTTGTTCTGCAAAGAGGGATGAAGATTCAACAATTGTAGGCACCCACATCCCAGTTGCCCACATCCCAGTTGAGCAACAGCTGGGGAACTAAGAGTGTATTTTTAAGAATATTGTTAGCAATACAAAAGCCAGAGAAGTCGCTCCAACTTCTTACAACAACAATGTTATCACCATTCAAGTCACAGCATCATCTGTTTTTTCAATTGCATGATATTACTTTTCCAAAGCAACCTTGGGGCTTTTTTGTTTATTTATTTCTTGGTTTTTGATTTGTTTGGGTTTTTTGTGGGTTTGTTTTTTGGGGTGTTTTTTTGTTTGGTTGGTTGGTTTTTGGTTTTGTTTGTTTGGGGTTTTTGGGGGTTTTTTTGCTTTTGTGTTGTTTTGTTGGAGTTTTATTGTTCTTTTTGGGGGGGGTTTTGGGGGTTTTTTTGTGTTATGTACATGATTTTACTCCTTTGGATGCATTTTCTTGACACAGCCTTATATATCATCTATATCTACATACTGATCTATATATCTTCTATATACAGAATTCTACACAAGAGGAAGAAGTTAGGTTTGCCATAGGAACAAAGGATATTTTTGATAATTTTCCCTTCAAATGCAAGTGGAGTAAAATATAGTTAATCTCCTATTGATTTGAGCACATGAATGTACCAGTTCAGGCCCAGGATAGCTGAGCCTATGTACATGTCCCACTGGAGTCAATTAAATAGAAATCCACCCATGGCACATGATGATTGCACTAAGAATCTTTAGGACTGCTTCAGGGACAGAAATGAAGTTTTGGACTCTAAAGCAGCTTAGAGTAAATGAGGAATAAGTAATAAAATTTAATTGAGATGGGTGTCTTACAGCCATAAAGAAGCTGAGAGTGCTGCATTAAAAGGTAAGAAACAACCGTAGGGAAAAAAAACAACATTGTTTGGAGAAAGTAAATTGGGACCTTCAATTCTGCTGTATCAAACCTCTGTAGCAAGAGTATTTCTGCTTTCTGCTCTCTGAAAGGTCTTGCAATGGATCTAATTATTCCATGCATCAGATAAAAATACAGATACCACCTGTATTTTCATCCTACTTCCTATGGCCCCTAGCAACTCGATGCTAAAATATTTGTGTGTTATTTCCAAGTGTGATTTCCAATTCCTGTCACAGTTATTTATAAATGGTGATTTGAACCTCTACAGTATAAGATGCAGTTATTCTTATTTTCCAGCTGTTATGCCACAACAACATTAATAGCATAACAGCTATAAATCTAGTGGCATAACAGCTGGTATGGTGGTAATAATGCCACCTGCAGCATCTCTGTATACTCTCTCATCTTCTCATTGCCCCAGGTAAAGCTTAGACTTGCCATCCTTTCCATCTCAGAGCACAAATTCAGGCAGAGAAAAGAGGCTCGGCAATAAAAAAGCTGTTATTTAATTTAAATCACAATGAGGTCTCTAATTGTAGCCCAGGGAAGAGTCTTTTAAGTAAGCCCACATGTGTTAGAAGCAAATGATGGAAATGCAAAGGGGAAGTCAGTCAACAGTTTTTCACATTAGTTCATATTAAAAATTTGTTACTACATGTAACACAGAAAGCATCACTAAAAACCATTGACCAGCCATGAGAAAAAAATTGGATGCTCCTTTTTCTGCTCTCTCTGCTGCAAACAGCACAGTTCCCTGAGTCTTTCTGTAACCCCCTAGTCAAGTTCCAGTAAATTTTTAAGCACCTATTTTTTTACAAGACAAGAAACTGATACAGGCTCCAGGAATTTCTTTGCTAAATTATCTTTGTTTTTAAAACATACTAACTCAAGTCTCACCTCAATCAGAGACAGCAGCAGCAACCATGTTATATGTAAGCATTGCCACTTAAACAAGCCTCTGCTAAGAGATATAAATGGGAGCTCAGTAGCAATAAAACTTACTGTCCTTGCCCTCCTTAAAAAATATCATCTAGCTCCTTCCCATCTATGTTGGGTTCACCCTGACTAGATGCCAGCTGCCTACCAAAGCCATTCTGTCACTCCCCTCCTCAGCTGGCCTGGGGAGCAAAAATATAATGAAAGGCTTCTGGGTTGAGATAAGGACAAGGAGAGATGGCTCATCTATTAATTACTGTCATGGACAGAACAGACTCAACTTGGGGAAAATAAATTTCTTACCAATCAGGACTAGGGAAATGAGAATTCAGAAACAAATCATTAAAAACCCCACCTTCCCTCACCCCTCCCTTCTTCCCTGGGCTCAACTTCATTCCTGATTTTCTCTACCTCCTCCCCTCCAGCAGCACAGGGGAATAGGGAAGGGGGTTTGCAGTCAGTTCACCTCAGGTTATCCCTGCTGCTCCTTCCTCCTCACAGGGAGGACTCCTCACACTGTTCCCTACTCCAGCATGAGGTCCTTCCCACAGGAGGAAGTCCTTCATTAACCTGTCCAGTGTGGCTCCTTCCCACATGCTGCAGTTCTTGACAAACTGCTCCAGCAAGCCTTCCTTCCTCAGGGAGCAATCTTCAGGCACAGCCTGCTCCAGCATGGGACTCTTGATGCCTTGGGAGGGCTGACCTGAAACAGAGACTGGACAGAGACGGAGAATAACGTAGGGATTTATTCAAAGGCCTTTAGGCTACACCTTGGGCAGGACAGAGCCTGGCCAGAGCTACACCCAAGGTGGACTGAGAATGGTCATAGAATGATCACAGAATGATCACAGAATGGCTGAATGGTCATGAGACCTTACACTTTTATAAGTTTTGGTCCATTTGCATTTTGGAGTTTAATTGTCCAGTTACAGCTTCAGGCTGTGAGGTCCCATCCTTCTTGTTCCTCCCTTCAGCCCACCCTTGTTTGTGCTTTTGGGCCTGAAAGTTGCCCTTGGTCTCCAGCAGGAAAAGGATTTGTTTTGTCTCTCTACTCTGTGAAGAGAGCTTAGCAGCACTTAATGTGAGGCTCAGAACTGCATCCCTAGGCAGCACAGAGTCTAAAAACATGAAAGCTAAAACTTAAGGCACCACCCTCATAGGGTCCCAAATCCTGCCAGGAAACCTGCTCTAGTGTGAGCTCCTCTCTCCATGGGCCCACAGGTCCTGCCAGGACCCTTCTCCAATGTGGACTTCCCATGGGGTTGGAGCCACCTTTGGGCATCCCCTTGTTCCAGTGTGGGTTCCTCAGAGGGTTGGAGGTGGATCTCTGCTCCTCCATGGACCCTCCATGGGCTGCAGGGGCACAGCTGCCTCACCATGGTCTGCACCAGGGGCTGCAGGGAAATCTGAGCTCCAGCATGTGGAGCAGCACCTCCTGCCCCTCCTTCTTCACAGACCTGGTACCTACTGAGCTTTTCCTCTCACAGCCCCAGTCCTCTCTTCTCTGGTTGTAGCTGCTGTGGCTCAGTATGGTTTTTCCCCTTTATTAAATATGTTATCCCAAAGGTGCTCTCATCATCACCACTGGGCTCAGCCTTGTCCAGCAACAATTCCATCTTGGAGCTGGCTGGCACAGGCTCTGTCAGACACATTGGGAAGTTCCTGGCATCTTCTCATAGGGTCGTCCCCAACCCTCCTCCTGCAACCACAAACTTGCCAAAGACTTACCTACTTGAGAAAATGCCTCGAACCAAGTTTTGTGGGTTTTGCTTTCTCTCTTTTCTAAAAATAGATTGGTATAATAAAGATGAGTATCCCTTAGCCGTAAGAAATGAGTTTTGTAGCTCTGAAGAAACAGGACTGGGATAGAGTGTGTAACTGTCAGCTTGAAATACTAAATAGCACTGGGGTACTTTCAGTACAGATTTATGCACCTCAGTAACAGATCACTTTGTTCTAAAGCATCATTTCTATGAGTGGAAATTAACATCATCAAGAACAACCCAAGTTTTGTAAAAACATCGAGTTAAAACATACATTATACCTGAGATAAAACTCAAGGTCACTCTGTAAACATACATTAGTGAGCCACATATACTCCACAGTTGCTGCCCAAATACTGTTTTTCTTATGTTTATATATTTTGATTTAAATGCCACAATAATAACATTGTAGTCATAGAAATACTCAACAGGCCAAGTCCGTTTTAATTACAATTACAGATTAGATGTCTAATTCCTAGTCTTTCCTTTCACATCCTTTTATTCCCATGCCAAAGAAAATACATAGTGAGGCATTTATGTTTGTACATACTATTCTCTGGGTTACATGTCTAGCCTAATAAATTCATTAACAAGACAAGCAGTACAAATGTTGGCTCTGCATCCCTTTCACTAAAGCTCCTTATTTCCTTTTCTTCCTTGTTTAATTTCTCTGTGTTGGAATGCATTCAGCATTTTTGCTGTTTTTAAGACACTTATTAAATGGTGGGCTGGACATATACACCAGTGGTGACAGCCAGGAGCAGTGCTACTTCCCTGTTTATGCATCCTTCCTGAACGGGAAAAGTAGGTCAGCTGATAGGCCAGATTCTCCATGTGAGCAGCACAGGGCAGGGTGGGTGGAAGAAGCACCAGCACAGTGCTTCTCCAGCAGAACAAATACAGAAGAAATCAGTATGTGTAAATGTATGTGTACTTCAAATTTGTGAAATAACTTACAAGGGGAATCTCACAGAAACGAGGACAAGAATGAAGAGAAGAAGGAAATCTCAGCTTTACTAAGGAAAACAAAACCAACAAACAAACAAAAACACCAAACCCCCCCCCCCAACAAACCACATGAGAGCAGGTTAAATGCCTCTAATCTAAGTTTCAGCTGAAATAAAACTTATTTGTTTTGCCATAAACTAGTTTCAGCCACTTTCCTCACAGAAAGATTGTGTATGATGCCTTGGGTCCAGCAATGGCAGACCTACCTGTGTAGAGAGAAGTGATGATGAAGATGTTTCCCACCCCTGTAGTCTAGTCACTTAACTGTGATACAGGCATCAGGATGGCAACACTGCTGAATGTAAAGCCAAAACCCAGAGAGAAAACTACTCAAAATTTATATTTTGACTGTTCTTTTCTTTGGAAACAATGGAAAATATTCCTCCTTCCTTAGAGATCTGCAAGACTCCCTGGAAAACCCAAGAAACCCAGCTCAAATTCAGTGTTGATCCTGTTGGGAGCAAGAGGCTGGACTAGAGGACCTTTCAGCCTCACCCATTTTTGTGAACTGCCTTTCTACAGCCTTGAATAGCCTTTAAAGTTACTTTCAGGGCATCAGGAATACCAAGAATTAGCCAGAAAATCAGGACTTCATGAAGTTGCAGCTGTGTCTTCACACCTCCCACTTCCCCATTTGGCAGACACTACTGTGGGTAGTGGCTGATGTTGCTTCATTCTGTGCCATATCCACATCTTCCCCTTCTCCACCACCTCAGAAGAATGGGGTGCCTTATCCCAAACTACTTAAATTATTCATCATTCAACCTAATTCAACTAAAATATCACAAAGTTGCACGTTGATTAAAATTATATACTTCAATGAAACTTAATGATCTGGTGGATTATTTTTATAAATGTGTGGTGGGTCAAACAACTACAATTAAACCCAAATGGGTATATGTGTACATACACACATAAAGCCAGCTTAAATAAATGCAAAATTTCAAATATATAATTAAGCAGCAATTTGTATGTACAGAAGGCCCATTGCTTGGCCCTCTGGGATCCTAACATTCTTTTATTAACCTTTTTACCACACAAAGACTCTATTTTATATGCAAGTACTAATATATGAATCTGTAAATACTATCAATATTTCATTTTGTTCAAAGTATTTATAAATTACATCAAGCCAGGACAGCCTTGGGCAGACATGGCACATCACTGAAATAAGCAACACAGTCTTTAAAAATAATCCCCATTTATTTCAGAAACAGTACATTTAAGAAATACTTGACCTGTGCAGCCACAGACTCCATAAATAGTTTTGTGGATAATAAATTATCCACAAAATAAGTTAATACTAAATAATTAGTACTGTGCAACCAAACCCACAACACCCACAGGTTTCAAAGTGCTTTAGCAAGACTATAGAAGATTATAGTTCCCATTTTCCAACAGGAACAGCTGAAACAGAAAACTCAGGCGGCTTGTTTGAGATCTTACTGAAAATCAGTGTCACAAATGTGGAAAAAGGCCTGAGAACCCTGACTCTCAAACCAGTTTTGAGCCACAGATGACTCACAAATTTATGAAAAAAAACTGAGACCAAAAAGCAAGTGGCTCTTCCAGCTCGAGTAAGGAACAGATTTCTCATTGATATATGGTCACTACTGCAGCCATCTGTGGATCAGTAAGACCAGATACAGATATCCCAAAGTCACTCATGGGGAAAGATCCCTTAATAAAACATAGAAAGAAGACAGTGGCATGGAGAAAGCTAAACCCCAGGGTCCACTGGAACCACCAAAACTGAACTTGTGATGCTATTTCTGAGTTGCAGGAGTTCCTGCAGAGACCCCGGCACGTGCAGACACTCCCCTCATGCTGGAATGTGGGAAACCCAGCTGGGAGAAGGCTCCTGAGCCACTTCACTACCAGAGGCCTGGCAGGGCCATGGGACCCCATCCCAGCCTGGGGTCATGGCAGTGCACAGCCACGGGACTTGCACACAAAGACACTTCATGCAGGGTGTTCATCTCTGCAATATGGCTATTCTTATGATTACTGCTCAGCTTTGTGTGCTCTGCACTTCAACAAGGCACCACCCTGCTCAACACCAGCTAGAAACAGCACTTGTTACCCACTGTGTGCAGACACATTGCCTCAAGAGGACTGGGATTTCACAGGAAGATATTCCAACAGGCAGAGAAAGAAATGAAGAGTGACCTCTTTTGGCATGGATTCCTCACCCAAGAGGCTGCAGGGACTGTCCTTAGGGCACATATGTGTTCTGCCTTTGGAGAACACACAGCTGTGTGCACTCAACAGTGCACAACTGCTTTAAGCAACTTTCCCTGGAAACCAACAGCGTTGGCATGGCACCTGATCACAAGCTTCGTAGAAGGAAAAGCAGGGCACATGTTAGCTGGGAGAAGAGAACAATGGTACACACAATGCAGTATATAGGGATTTTCTTTCCCTTATATAATCCAGTCATATTCACATTGCAAAGATCTATGCAGCTCCCACAGATGAGCAGTGTGGAACTTCAGGTGAGGTCACATGGTTCATTTGGTGTCATGCTGATCTCTTGGTTTTATTCTGTGAGATGGGCACTTGCAGTTTTCCTGAGGTAGCAGATACAGAGGTCTTCCCTTTATTCCTTTAAGAAAAGCAAAAGTGAAGGAAAAGAGAACAAGCAGACAGAAGGGCTGGAGTTTCTTATAAAAGATATAAACACACTTGAATTAAAATACATTTCTGAAATACTCCACTGGGACAGACGGCACAAGAGCCTCCAAAAGCAAACTTCATCATCTCAGAATTACCCTGAAGACAATTACAGGTTTATTGTGGCAAAACAGTTAATCAGAGAGAAATGACTTCTCATAAATAAATAGCCAGGCACCTGGCTCTGCAGGGCCCTGGAATGGACTCTTCCATATGGAACTCCATATGGAATGGACTTTTTTCTCACTGCCATCCTGCAGCAGGTCAAGGGAGCAGAACTGTAGGTGCTGTGCACACAGAGAACACAGCACTGCTATGTCGAGGCATTTGTAGAACTCAAGCGCAGAAAGTGCTCATCAGAGGACAAATGCACCCACTCCTTCTGCTGCTCTGCCACCTTTTCTGCCAAGCATTTCACCAGGACAGGATCCACCTTGGAGTCAATCTTGTTGGCGAACCAGTGCCCGTAGTTCAGAAGCCATCTCAGCTCTCCAGCCCCATAGATGCAGACACTGCGAAGGTGGGTGCCAGTGCATGGGGGATACAAATAGTCCTCGAGATAATTCCACTTCACCAGACGAGTTTTGCTCTGCAGGTCTGTTACATCCTGGGATGACCTTGGAACTTCCCCAGGGACCCCCGGGACGCGTACAAGTGTGGCCCAGAAATGCTCATCTGGAGAGTACGTGTCCCTTGACCACTCGAAAAAATCTTTTGCAAGTGAGCTTTCAAGGGTATATTGAATAAACTCCCGGCTTAAAACAAAATAGGCACTGCCCACAAATATCTCAATGTCATGAGGTGGCGGATTCTTGGAAATGTTGGTTTTTACAGGCATCTGCATGTACTCATAAGGCACTTTCATAAGTTCATAGTGATAAGTAAAGCGTTCTCTTTTGCTACTGCTTGGCTTTGAAGTTTCAAGCATGTTTCCTCCACCGAGTTTCTTCAGCTCAGCAACCAACTCGAAATTTGATCTCAAAGGGAAATCCTGGCCACACAAATTGATAACATACTTCCAAGGAACTGGAGAGTCCATCAAATCAGACAAGCAATTGAAATCTGCTTGCAGACGTGAAATATGTGCGTAGTCCACTGTCTCCAGTTTTGATGCAATGAAAATATTTGGGAAACACTTAGCTAGATTGTTCAAAGCAGATTTGAAACTTCTTGTTGCTTTTTGGTCATAATGGATGCAGTAAATATTTTGACGACTGTACAATGAATGTATGAGCCTTTCCACCATTGCTGCATCTTTGTGAACAACCAAAGAATAGGCAATTGGAAAACTCTCCTCCTCTGGAGAAACAGGTTTTAGGTGGTATTTCCTAAGTGACTGATACACCTGACAGTCACTTGTCATTGCTACAACATCTTCATCAGCTAGATCAACTATTTCTTTTCTTCTTATCTCTAAACTCTTGCCAATTTCATGAGGATCTTGTTCATATATAGATGAACAATTAATTTCATACTGGAACTCATTTCTAGGGTATGAATATCTGTTTCTAACATAGGAAGAAGTGCTCAAGAAGTGCTCAACTAAGTAGATGCCTTTAGAGGGAAAAAAATGTCTTTCAACATGGAAGAGCTTCAGGAGTGCAATCAGCCACCCAGTAACACACAGAATCAAGATCTTCCTTCGTGAGGGACATTTGTAGGACCACTTGTGTGTCTTCATTCTGCAAGAAAAAAGGGACATGGTGTTATTTTAAATCAGAGATCATCATAGACCATTCCAACCTCTAAGACATGTCCACACCAGTCTACCTACAGCATAAACACCACCTTATTAGGAAGGGCACTGGCAATCTCTAGTTTCTTCCTAAACATAATTTTAAAATATAATTCCCCTGAATTAGCTAAGGGAAGGCAATAAACCAGATGATTTCCAGCCAAATAAGAGTATCAGAACAAGACTCCCACTGGCTTTTTTTCCAAACCTTTTTAAAATTTCTAATAAGCCACAAAGCGAAGTACAGCAACCCCTGAATTGGCAAAAAACATTACTGTCATCCATATAAGTAGGAAGGATTGTTTATTTTCCTGAGCAACTACAAGGCCTTCAGTGGGAGCAGCACAGAGATGTCTACTAAGTCTGCAAAGAATGTGTGCTTAATGGTAGACATTAGTATTGTTTTTTAAAAAAAGCACAAATCTGAAAGCTTTAGAATTCAAGCACCTCATTATCACTAATACTGGAGCTGTCTCATAAAGATGTCAAAGGGGAAATGAATTTTCTTCCCGTCCTGTGCCAACAGGATCTGACAAGCCCAAAGTCCTTTCTCTCTTCAGATTTCTTCTGGGAAATATTTCTAACTTGCCCTGAAGACAGAAGTGGATAAAGACATAGCACTTCCATCCACTGGTATGAACACATAAGGAATGTATCCTCCTGAAGGCAGAAGGGGTAATGGTAAGCAATAGCACTTACTCCTGCTCTCTGCCATGTGACACAGCCTTGGATGTGACCACAAAAACACGCATGGCCCCTTTTTATACAGCATGTTATTTAATATCATTCTTGTTTAGCACATTAACAATAAAAGCTAAATACAGAGATCCTCTCCCATACAGCTTTGCTTTACTGGCTGAGTGTAATCAGCATTTTTACTATCCCTGAATCAAAATTAGACCAGAACCACATACAAGTGCAGCAGTAAACTTAGTTCTACTTAGCCTAAACGAAGTCCCACTTTGTCTTTAAACTGAACAGCTCCCAGTATTTTCTTTTGAATAGAAGCTGTTTCAGAGTGGTTCCAGAGCCAATAAAATGGTGGGGCCAGCAGATGTGGCTTAGATGCCTCCACATCTCAGATATGCTCATAAAATCAAGAACTGAGATGTGCATTCAAACGAATTCCAAGACTTGGAGTCTTGGGCATCTTTAGCATTCCCTTAAATGCCAGGTCTAGCAAGCTATAGCTACATTTAAATTGCAGCTTGTCAAGGCAGAGCTTTTTCATTTGTCTCTTCTCCCTTGACTTTGCCAGTCCCTGTGCACCTTTGTCCTTAATATTTTTATTCTAGGGCAACAGAAAGAAGGAAATGTTGTCTCCTTGTTTCACCTGGGGATTGCCAGGTACAGACCAGGGTAAGCCAACACACACCTATTTTGTAGAAACCAAAGCATCGAGTTTCTATTTAGTAGAAATCGTCTCCAGGTATGCTAACGAAGAAAGAAAAAACAGATCTCATGGAATCATAGAATAGTTTGAATTGGAAGGGACCTTAAAAGGTAATCTCATTCCAAAATTCCTGCCCTGAGCAGGGAACCTTCCACTAGGCCTTGAACAATTCCAGGGATGGGGAATCCACAACCTCTCTGGGCAACCTGTTGCAGTGCCTCATCATCCTCAAAATGAAGTGAGGCATTCATATCCCTATGAAGCCAAAAATCCCACATTCCCCCATAGCAAGCAGGTGCTTTTCTTCATCACTTCTTAAAATTAATCCCAGCCCAATGTCTAATCTGTGTTTCCTCTTCACCTACTTCCTATATGTATCTGTGTTCCTGAAGAGAAATCACTTCTAAAAGCTGCTCCTAACCAAAGGCAGGTTTTCAGCCATATGAGAAAAAGCCCTGTAGAGGGGAAGACAGGTCATCTGCCCTGGTTTTATCTTTGGAGGGAGAAGACCTGTGCCTTTCTGTGAAGACCACCCCAAGCCTCTGCCCAGTGTCTCCCTGGCTACCAAGGACAACACCCACCACCCCTGGCTGAACAGGGATTGCTTAAATGAAGGAGTGAATCTTCTCTTACTCTCTCCTTCAAAAAGGCAAGTCTGGACAAAGAAAAAGGAGGGGAAAAAACGAGCACATTCCAAACTTCTCCCAAACCTCTCTATTTGTGCCAGCCCTGGCCAGCTTCTGCCCAGTGCCAAGCATTTTGTTGCTACGAAACCAAACAAAGCCATAGAATCTTGGAATGTCCTGAGTTGGAAGGGACCCATGGGAAGCACTGAACTACAACTCCCGGCCCAGCACAGAATACCCCAAGTGTCACACCATGTGCCTGAGAGCGTGGTCCACCTCAGAGTACTGAACTGTCAGGTTGGTGCTGTGACTCCTTCCCTGGGGGGCTTTTCCAGTGCCCAGCCACCCTCTGGGTGAAGACTCTTTTCCTTATACTTAACTTAAACCTCTCCCAACACAACTTCCAACTGCTCCCAAGGGTCCTGCCACTGGTCACCACAGAGAAGGAATCAGTGCCTGTTCATCNCTGAGAGCGTGGTCCACCTCAGAGTACTGAACTGTCAGGTTGGTGCTGTGACTCCTTCCCTGGGGGGCTTTTCCAGTGCCCAGCCACCCTCTGGGTGAAGACTCTTTTCCTTATACTTAACTTAAACCTCTCCCAACACAACTTCCAACTGCTCCCAAGGGTCCTGCCACTGGTCACCACAGAGAAGGAATCAGTGCCTGTTCATCCACTTCCCCTCACAAGGAAGTTGTAGGTCACTATGAAACCTCCCCTCAGTGTCCTCCAGGATGAACAGACCAAGTGACCTCAGCCTCTTTTCATAGTTTCCCCTCCAGAAACTTTACCATCCTCTTGGTCCTCCTTTGAACACTTCCCAGTAGTTTTGTATCTTTCTTTCATTGTGGCCCTCAGAGCTGCCCCCAGCACTGGAGGTGAGGCTGCCCCAGAGCAGAGCAGGGCAGGACAATCCCCTCCCTTGCCCAGCTGATGCTGTCCCTGATGTCCCCAGGACAGGGGTGGCCCTCCTGGCTGCCAGGGCACTGCTGGCTCATATTCAACTTGCCATTGCCCAGGATCCACAGGTCTGCTTCTACAGGGATGCTCTCTCAAACTTTCGCATCCCAGTCTCTCCACACATCCAGGCTTTGCCCTGTTCCAGATGCAGAATCCAGCACCTGCCTTTGTCAAACTTCCTACGATTGGTGATTGCCCAGTCCTCTAATTAGTTGAGGTTTCTCTGCAGGGCCTCTCTGCTTTGTTCAACAGCTTCTCCCAATTTAGTGTCCTAGTTTATATATTTGAGTTTATCTGGAGTTCTGTATCCAAGCCATTGGTGAANACTTCCGACTATTGGTGATTGCCCAGTCCTCTAATTAGTTGAGGTTTCTCTGCAGGGCCTCTCTGCTTTGTTCAACAGCTTCTCCCAATTTAGTGTCCTAGTTTATATATTTGAGTTTATCTGGAGTTCTGTATCCAAGCCATTGGTGAAGATGCTGAAGAGCACTGGCCTCTGTGGAACCGACTGGTGACAGGTCAGCAGCCTGATGCCACCCAATCCACTGTAACCCTTTTTGTCTGATCCATCAGCCAGCTGCTTACCCATCACATGATATATCCAGAAGGATCCTGTGAGAGACAGTATCAGAGGCTTTACTGAAATCCAAAAAGATCACATCATATCACATCATATCAACTAGGGGAGCTACCTTAAAGGGAATCAGTTTGTCAAACAGGACCCTCCCCTTGTACAGCCATGCTGGCTATGAACAGTGACTGCATTTTCTTTCAGGATTTTTCAGTAACTCCCAGAATAATCTTCTCCATCATTTAACCAGGCACTGGAGTGAGACTGACAGTACTGTAGTTACCAGGGTCATCCCTCTTGCTATGAAGGAATTCTTCCTCATATCCAACCAGAACCTTCCCTGCTGCAGCTTGAGGCCATTTCTTATGCTGTTTCTGGTTTCCTGGGAGAACAGGCTGACCCCCACCTTGCTACAGCATTCTTTCAGTTAGTTGTAGGGAGCACTAAAGGCACCCCTCTTCTCCAGGCTAAAAAACCCCAGCTCCCTCAGTCACTCCTCATATGACTTACTTTCTAGACCCTTCATCACCTTTGTTTCCCTTCTAAATAATTTGTCAGTATAAAATTAACTTCAGCAAAAACTGGGATTTCTGGATGAACAGTGTGAGACCAGGGAATTAAATCTCTTGGGACAGAAGGGCCATCACAAACCTCATCAGGTTTTGACTTGGCTGCAAAACTTTATTTTTTACCACATGCAGACTCAAAGCCCTGCTCAGACACAAGGGTGTACTGTACACACTGTCTTCTCCAAGGGAACACAGAATAAATGAACATGGCAGATGAGAAGAGCAACCTATTCCTGCCCAAAGCACCTACCTTGGGTAGCACTGACCACATGTTAACTCTGGTTATCTTGCCCACAAAAACCTTTTCCTCAGGTGATGCCATCCAATACATAGGTAAGGTTCCATCCTTTGTATCAAGATTTTATATTATGATTTTATATTATGAGCTTGGCATTGACATCTTGCTTTGTTCTGTAAAATCTGTTACTTGTCTTTTCTACACGTGAGAAGATTTCTGAGATACATTTGCTTGTCCCAGGACTTGAGGAGGGCAGGAGCCCCAGGTCTTCACCCAGCATAAGATTTTTATCCAGATCCTCCCCAAGTTGTACAGGCCTTCCACACCTGGGCTCCCAGAAATTCTCTTCTCCTGCCTCTGCACCACCCTATCAATAAACTTCACAGATTTTACCCTCCCCACGCTGCCAAAAACAAACACATGCATTTGTATCTGATGAACTGATCTATTATCAATTTATTATGTAAAAAAACAAACAAACAAACAAACAAAAAAAAACCCCCTGCATTTCCCTTATCACTAGCACTGTAATGCAAAACACAAAATAACAATTCCCCAGGTCCTCAGGCTTCCTGTGGGAGGACTCCAACTTCAGGAGAGTGGTAGCTGGGAAGTGGTCCAGCTAAAAGCTTCCAACCTTGAACTTAGGCATTAATTGCAATTGATTGACAGCAAGGCTCTTAGTGTGTCTTCTGTGATGCTGAAGTTTAAAAATGTAAGGTGTGCTGATAACATCAGATGCAACCTGGCTGGAAAACCCTGAACATGCTGCTCTCTGAACCATGTGAACAACTGAATGATTTTGCATTTCACTGGCACCCCCAAAAAACATGCACATTGCCTCAAGTCAATGTGTCTTACAAACTCAACAGAAATACTTCCTGCTTCAGGATTTTCTGTTTGAACTGAACTGAGTTCTAAAAGAAATTCAGTTTTGAATGAGAGCAAAGTATTACAGAGGGCAAAAATCCACATTTGGCTTATTTTACAGATTAGGGCATTTTCATCAAAATTAGGATAGATTAGAACAATATTTGCTTCTTCATTTGTATATTTTGATAATTTAAAAAATTGTATTTTCTGTAAAAATTTGTAAAAGCAGCAGTGGGGCTTCTGGCCTCTAAGGCAGACCCTAAGAGGGACTGATGATCTGCCTAACTGAAAAACTATTCTGCTGTTTCACCTGAGTGTATAATTTTTTTCTGCATTCTGATCTAAATACTCTTGCTAAGGCCACTGTGCACTACCACATATTGGGTATCAAGGTTATTGCAAGATTGAAGCTTATGATTCCCATATTATTTTTTATTATTAATAGTTCCATAATATTGAATATCTAAGATGCAGTGGAAACAATACCAACCAGTGTAAGCAAGGTTTAAATTGGTTTTGAGGATGCCCACAAGAATTTTCTCTGTATTTACCAAATCAGTGAAAAGTGAACTTTAATAACTTTACATCTTCTCAATGCCATGCAAAGAAATTGTTGTGTGCCAGCTGGGGAACTGCATATCTAGGTACCATTGGATATCTCCTACCAGTCCAGCACCTTTTCCCTGGAGGGAAGCAGACCACACATACAGAAAGGGGAGCAAAGTCTTATCCACCTCCCTGTAAAGACACAGCCCTTGAAAGAAGAAATAGGAACTGCTGTTGCTTTTACTTGGAAGAAGAACACAGCAGTCATGTGAAACTACATTATGAGATGTGGTGGCCCAAACTGAAGAACCCGCTGTGAGCACAGACATTAATTCATTGGTAATAACATTTTTTACAGAATGTACCTCCATTCCTGCAGGGTAAAATCAAGTTTAAACTCTCACTCCTACTGAGAAACTCGACACCATCATGGGTTGTTTCACAGAATCACAGAAACATAGAAATACATGGCTTGGAAGGGGACCTTTAAATGTCATCTAGTCCAACTCCCTCACCATGGGTAGGAACATTTTCACTAGACTGCTTGAGGTAGTCACATAACATCTAGTAATACTTAATGTTAAGAAGCAGAACCTAATCTGGTGAAACTACCCAGACTACTTCTAGATTTGGCCTTGAAAAAAACAGCAGAGAACCTGTTCTGCATCCCAGTTGCTCTGCTATGCACACCTTGCCCAAACTAAGCATCTGAAGCATTCTGCAGCTGGTGGAAATATAGTAGGAACTGCACAGGATCACCAATTCATCCCAAAGCATGAACTGTGAGATGGGCTGGATGAAGCATCCCTGGGAAAGCCATAGTCACAACAAACATAAGCCAGGAAAAAGCCCAGATTTTGCAACACAGCTTCCAGCTCTGACAACTCTGCTTGCAATGACGCAGCCTTGTTGCACTTCTAATGTGAAGAATTCCAGGGGTAGCAGTATTTCACCCAACTCTTGTCCTCTGCCAGAAACACCTCAGCAGCTCCTCCATCCCAGAGTGGCACTCAGATGCAATGGGGAAAATCCAGGAAGGCTATTCTGGCCAGCACAAGTCTGAGTGAGCTCAGAGAACCAAGATCCTGCTCTGGCTGACCTCCAATGGCTCATATACACCTGCACTGCAAAAGCTTCAGCTCTCTTTGAGGCCACTCTTCTGTAAGTGTTTAAGGAGGCATTTGAGAGCTCAGAGGAATGGACAGGTTCCCTTCATCAGCACAAAGAACCTGGCAGGCTCTGGGTTCACACTGTGTCTCTGAAGACGAGTTGTCACTTTAGTAAGACTCTAAAAATAGACATTTGGAGACCTGCAGTGAAGCCCTGTGAGAGACCAAGGCTTTACTGGAGCTCCTCACACTATTATTTTTGCTTTTTCCACAAACCTTATGTATCCAGACTCCGAGCCTGTGCAACTTTGGGATGCCAATGTCATTCTTGCACGGGAGAAGTCCACAGCTCCCTTCACCCTGAGCAGGAACAAATTACCAACTCTCACACTCTTCTTGCTCAACATGGCAAGTCTCACCTGCCATCCACACAGTGCAGAGCTGCTTCCAGTTTGTCTGTATTCAGAGCACACTGAATTAGCAGCTTCTGAACTACCTTGTTTGAGAAAATACAGAATTTTTCAACTCCCCAGCATTCCACTCCCTTTCCTCATTGTCTTTTCTGATACAGCCTGTGCTGCATTAAACTCAAGGGCTTCAGTGATTAAAGGTAGAAGCCTCCAGGTGGATCTACAATGCCCACCACAAGTTCCCTGGATGTTGCCTGCAGGTTGGAGCCATTATGAATCATCCAGGTCCACCACAGGAAGCACAGAGCCTGGTAGAGCTAAGAAAGCAGATAAACCTCCAGGTAGAAGGATAAAAGTCCTGCTTTGAAGGTTGGGTTTTGTGAAGGAAAAAAAAGAAGAGATCTCTGCTCAAAGACAGCTGACACCATCAAGAGGGAAAGGCATTCCTTTGATATTGGAAGCAACTGGCTTAGCTGCAGGCATGGAGGTGGAAGGAAGAAGGAAGGACTACCTAAGGACTACCTGAGGAAGTCTGTAGCCTGTCTGGCTGCAATAATAATTTCATCACAACTTTCCTGAGGAGCACAAGGTTTGTATCACAAGGTCCACTGCCCTCCCTGCTCTGCCAGTCCTTCCTGAAGGATCTGCTCAGCAGGCAAGCAAAAGTCCAATCCTTAATCCCCAGCTACACTGAGCTCCAGAAAACAAAAGCCAGGACCTCCCCTAATGCACAGCATTATCAAATTTAAAATACTTATTTTCCTACTTAAGCAATACCAATCAAAGAAGTCTGTGACTTTCTACAGATGCCACAAATTACTTTTGGTGTCATGCAGGACAGCCAGCTTGTGGGAACCATCTCTTGGTCTGTTGTCACATCTACCTGGGACTGTTTACCCAGAGCATGGGCTGAAAAGACACGTTGACTGCTGCTAGAACAGGGATTCTTGGAAAGTTCAGGCTGCAGGCAGGCAGTGCTCTCTCCTCAGTGGATCTGAAATACCTAGTGCTTGCTGTGAAAGCTGTTGTGAGGTAGTTGTGAGGTAGCCTGCTTCTGTCCACGGAGCAAGAGTTAAGTGGAAAGGTCCAGTCTGAGTGCAAGTGTGTGGAAGGAAATGATAGAGAGAGAGAAAATGTAGGGGAATAGGAGTGCTTTTATCCAAACATGCAATTCTTTTCTGCATGAAGAAACCCTTCTGCATATGTACAGCATGAATCGAGCTTCTTGCTGTCACCTAGGCTAAAAAAACAAAAAAGGGAATGGATGCTGAGAAGAGCAGGAGCAGCAGAACAGAGGTTGGGAAGTTACAAAAGGGATGAATGGAGAGAGGGATTGATAAGAGTAAGTACTTTCATGTAGGTAGCATTAACAGCAAAAACAAAAATCAGAGTAGCAGAACAAGTGGTTTCTCCAACCTGTTACACCCCCATCATTCAAAGGCATCTGAGGCAAAAACAGTGTCTACACCTTGCCTTGGAAACCAGGTCACAGTGTATTTCAGCAACCATTACTATATAAAGCAAGAACTACGGGAACAATTCCCTCTCCTCCAAGTACAAACACTTTGGGAAAGTTCCCCCTGATAAAATATCTCTGAGTTATACACATCTGCTCACACAGCAGTACAAAGTCAGTGGTTTGCATGAGCAAAAATTTAGTTAGTTCCTCCTGGTTATCTCTCTGTTCTATACAAATCACATCTGGGTCTTGATAGATCTATGGGAAAGAAAGAGGGGATGATGTTCCTGGGAAACCAGGGAAGAGGAAAAGTAATCCTGTCCTTTTCTAAGCTGTCTATTTTAAGTTTTGTAAACTATTTGTCTGAATTAAACTTTTCTTAACCACTACTTAACTATTCAGTGCTCCTAACTGGAAAGGTTAATTTATTAACATGCTATTTTTTTGCTGCTAGCTGGTTATTTCCATTGCAAAAATACTATTGACAGCTACCAGGGGATTTCTGTAGCAGTACATTTTATTTGCATTAAATCTCAATCAGTTGATTCTATCAAGTTTATCTGGTTTTCCACCCACTTGCCCTGCACTGAGGCCTCAGCCTGTGCCCCTCTAACATAGCCACACTTAGCACCAGCCTCATTCTGCACATCTCACCCCCTGGTTTTGGCTTGCTCACCTGATGTAAAATTACTTACTTAAATTTTCTCCTAATGATGGACAACTAAAGAGCTAAGTAACTTCAGTTACTTAAACACTTAATTGCAAGGTGTGGGAAAATATGTCATTACTTTCAGAGGTAAACCTGCCAAGTTTAAGACCCTGAAGACTTAACACGATGTCCCAATGAAAAACAGTAAGAAACTACTACAGTTTAGCAAAGTGTGGTTTTTGCTTCCGGAAATGGAAAGACATGTTCTTGCCAGATGCCTGGGAAATATAGATTCAGCAAATATCTGGCAGCTATGGATGTCACACACAACTTTGTCCCAGTACTAATAATGAGGATTCTTTCTTGCACAGGATCTGTATTTCCTAGCAGAGCTTCTTGTGCAGACTGTAAGTTACTTTGCTTGTCTGTTTAACACTCAGTTCCAGCTCTCTGTAGGCTCTTTAGAAAAGGCTGGATTCTCCTTTCTGGTTGCCTCCAGTGGCAATCCTCAAGTTTCAGCAAAACATCTTACATCAATTTCAGCATGTTCATGTCCCAGAGATATGTCAAGGTAAAGAAAGTCAATGTCTCAGCTCTTTGCCCAGGAAAAGAGGCAAGCAACTTCTGCAAGGCCAAACAAGCAGCACAAGAGAGAATGTGGTTCCTCTGCAACCTCAACCAATCTGAACTGCTTTACAGTAACTTTTCATGAGAGCTCTTTTGCTGGAGGCTGAAAAGTCTCTCAGCAAATCCCTTGGTACATCTCATACTACTGTGTCATGCCAGTCAGAGGATTTCCAGCCCTCTTAAAGCAAGAAAGTCTTAAGAAGGCCCAGAGATAATCATCAAAATTTCCAAGCCTGATGCTTATACATTGAGAACTTGAATTCTCTGACTTTGTGACATGGGGATATCCCTGCTTGCCAAGGACATCAGAGTGTACTACAAAGGCAGAAGTCAAGAAAACAAACAAACAAAATCCCACTAACAAACATATACTCCAACAAATAGAGTTTACTCCCTTCTAATTTGTGGCAATCTAGAGTTTAACAGCTTTTTTTCCACCTCATATGGGAGTTTAAAGCAATACTACTACGGTGGAGAGAGGGTTAACCTTTAAACTATAGAATAACATAAAAATTAGACCCAAAGGGGCAGAACTTGTGTTCATTGGCAAGGAGACACACCATAAAAAGAGGGCGGAAATTTCCTGTTAAACAGGGAAGCAGGAGAAACTGCACTGCACAGCAGAAAAGCTCCCATTAACAGCTCAAAATATTTCTCAATTTCCTTCACCCCACCATCAAGCTGCCTGCAGGTTGCAAGGCAGTTTGCTGCCTGCAAACCCCCACTGTAAATCACCCTCTTTAAGTAATTTCTCCCCTCAAAGTCACAGCTTGTCACATCAGAAAGATCACATAAAAGAGAGCTGCAGACCTACCTCCTGGGCTGTGCTGTGGTCTCTCTTCCCCTCTTTAGGTTGCTCTGTCCCAGGACATCAATATGGGTACAGCCAGCTCGGTGGGCAAAGTCCCAGTGTCTGCTCCATCCTGCCACTGCCTGCAGCCTCCACCAGCATCAGGGTTTCAAATGTGCACGAAGTCATAGGGGATGGACACAGAAGTAGTAGGGATGACATTGTTTCTTGCACAAATTGAAAAAGAAAATTGCAAAATGTTAGCTGAAAAATAGTGAGCACAGAGGCTTGGCATGGTTAGTCCCAGGGTGGGTGAGCACAAGGGGTGGCTGTGGCTGCAGTTCTGAACTAATAAGCCTCTGCTTTTTAGCAGGTTGATTGGGAAGGTTTTATTGTTGTTATTAAGCTGTGGAAGGCATTATCTGTATAAGAAGCATATATTTCTGTTTACTCACGTAGCATTTCTAAGCACCAAGAAGGCAGGAAGAAAGGAACACCATAAAAAGAACAGATCACATCAAAGCAACCTAATTTTCTTCTCTAGGAGAGTAAAGAGACTTGAGGAGAGGCAGGAAAGGACTGGGACATGAGGAGTCTGCTAAAAGCCTCATCAAGTTTAAGATGCACACAATACTTCAGGTACCAAGACTCCAGGTCTCAGAGGTCTTATATAATAATAATATAGCTCTGACGTTAAGCCAAGGCCAGAAGTTTGGGCTACTGTTATAAGACCCACAGTCCTGATTATACTTCCTGAAATTCTCTTTAGATATGATGATCTGCACTGGAAGTTCACCTATACATAAATACTTTGTAAGGTATACAAAGTCTCCACAGCAAGAAATACATTTCTGAGCTATTATACCTAACATTTCTGTGTGTGATGCTTACAAAGAAATTTGAGGAACTGAACAATGCATTATTTGTATATACCACAAACAACTATCTTGGCATTTTCCCTCAAGGAAAGCACTGCAGCATTATTCCTAAGGCATATGTAGCATTCTCCTCCTCTCCATCCACATTTTGACCAAAATACACACACCAGCCTCCTCTTCATCACCAGTCTCTCAGCTGATACAGAATTATAAACTGCACTTTAGTGGCTGAAGTAGGCTGAATGTCATAAGCAAGCCCCAAAGAGGGCTCTGGGTGTCACAGATCCAAGGGATCCTGCACTCCTGCCTTAGCTCATTGTCCCAAGCATTGTAAAATTATACAGAGATAACAGTGTCCAGATTCCTTAGTATGGAATATTAATACTTAATACTGGCACTCTCTGTTTGCATAAGATGTAATGTGGCAAGACAGCAGCTGGGTCAACTTTACCTCTTCTCAGTATGATGGGAGGGTACAGTGGCCAATTATATCATGTGTTATAAATTGATTAAAAAATTAGGAAAATTAGGAAAATTCTTCTGTGAGACAAAAGCTCTCAGCACATGCAAAACTGGAAAAGGTCTGCAGACAACTATGCATCTTTTGAGTAAGATTTAGGGTGCTGACTTGTCCCTGCTTGGAAATCAAGCATGCAGAAAGACCTCTCCCAGCAAACAACAATGCAAAACACAAAAACACACACAGGCCAACTGCACTCCGCAGTCAATCCAAAAGAAAAAGGTCTTTGATTGGCACCAGGGAATCCTGCACAGGCCACAGGCTGCACTTGACCCACCAGATAACCCACACAGCACTTTGATAACACAAGAGAGCATGTTGCAGGAGGGTGGGTGAGTTTCTGACAGGCTGGCATTTACCCCATCACCTGCCTTTATTTGGGTGTGGTGGAATTAAGAGAGCTCCTCTTTCTCCACGGGTGTCTCTCTTGTACCAAAAGCAGAGTGACCTCTGCCTCCCACTTGGTCACACTGCAAACCCTGGCAAAGCCTTCTTCATTTCTGAGTGTTTCAGGGAGACGTCTGATGAGGCTTGACTTGTTGACAATTACGCAAAATGCACTCCCTTGCTGGATTCAGCACCCTGCTGTTTATGTTGCAGAAATGAGCTTTTTATGACTCATCTGGTACATTTCTTAGCTCCTTTATCAATATTTCTTGGAAGACCTGAAAAGCTGGAGTCACCATATGACTCCTGATGACTCTTTCTGTGGCTGTAACTACTACGTAAATGCTTTAGGCTTAATTCCTCTGAACTTACCTGGGCTACTTATTTCAGACACAGTCTCTTGCCTCTCAGCAAGGCATTTACAGGATGGCACAGCCAGCCTGTTGACTAGAATAATTTGCACATATTAGGCCATAAAATAGTGTGCATAGTATAGCCCACAGGAGCCTACAGGACCTGGTACACAAGCAGTTTTCAGTGTGTCGACCCCTTTCTTGGGCATGTGGATATCCAGTGTAATATCACACAGAGGTGGTGCCAACCCAAGTAACTAAAACCTGAATGTGTTCCTTATCACCATTACTGCTTTTCAGAAAGTTATAAACCTTAGGAATTAATAACTTATACTATCCTTATGTCAAAAAGCATTAGCCAGGTTTGTTGGTAATCTTTAAATGCCTTTACAGCCGGGCAGCATACACAAAAATACATGAGAACTGGGCTAAAAACCCACCACTATCAGATGTATAAGACCAGAAACCACTGTTGCACAAATGTAGTAGCATTTCACTTTCCTTTCTATGACCATCTCAGAAAAGCTAAACGCATGAAAGAACAATCATATCATATCCAAGGAGCCCATCCAGCCCAGGATATTGTCTCTTTATAGTAGTCAAAAGTTGATGCTTGAAAACAGGAGAGAGATCAAGTACTCTTGAACACCTCCTCCACTGCTCCTTTCCGGTTCTATTTCCTTACAGCTCAGAAGTTCTCAAAGACAAGTTACAAATGTCTGTTTCTTACGAAATTTTGAGTTCTTTCATCCAGTCACTTTTGGACCCACATAAGCTTTCTGACACGCAGAGACTAGGGAGTGTGGGGGTGGGGGGCAACGCGCTACAGCTCACTTGAACAGAGTGTAAAAACCCACTGTCTTGCACTTGCTTTAAATCTTTTGCCTCCCAGTGTCACTTGACGGTTGTAATTCCCCTGCTGAAAGAAGCTAGCAGGTCTTTCTTGTTAATCAGCCCCACTTCAGCTGCAAGTTTATCTACCACCTCTACCCCTCAGCCGTTTCTCTCACAAGCAAGCAAATGCAAAAAGGATTTGATTTCATTCCTTAGTTGACTACTAAGGAAATTTATTTATGCAAAAAGGCTACTATTAAGGAAACATGCCTATCTCAAAATGAAACAGGTTGGTTTATGAATTAGATATTTGTAAAGAGTTAGAGGAAGTTCAGTGGAGCAGATCCTCAGGTGGGACATGGTGGAGGTTCCCTATAATGTCGTCTTTTTCTAAGCTTTACTCTGGCATTAGTAAATATGTTCACCCAATAATCAGCGACAAAATGGTACCGTCTCTCTTCGAGGGGGAAAAAAAAAGTTCTGACAGTTTCTTGCTATTGCTACTTTCTGTTTCCCCACAAGGGGAAAGAACCTCATTCCGTAATAAGAAATGACTAAGTGCACTTGGCAATTCTGAACGCGGCTACACGAACGTTTTGAACAACTTACTGAGAAACGCAAAAATGCCAACATCACAAGCAACCCCGACTCCTCTTACCAAACCTTCCTCTAAGTTGGTACAACTGTTGCTTCTGGAGAGAAGCTTTTCAAACCACCACATCTGGGCACTCCGCCTGCCAGCCGAGAGCTGTTACCCTCACCCTGTTACCCGGACGCAAAATCCCCCCCTTAACTAACTTTTAAGACAAACTGCAGCTTCTTACCGGAGCTCTCCCGCAGCATCGGTACCGACCCTTCTCCTCCTCCTGCCGCTGCTCCGGCTCCGCTCTCTCTCTCCCTCCCGCTCAGCACCGCCCCGCTGCGCTCCCGCGGAGCCGCACAGTTCCGCCCTTTCCTCCTCCTTCTCCTCCTCCTCCTCCCAAACTCCGCCGCCACGGCCGAGCATCCAAATTTGCGCCTACCCGAAGCCCCCCGGGAGGAGGACGGGAGCTGCTGCTGTCGCCCAGCGAAGTTTAGGGTTTGGCTTTGCGGGCTGGGAGCCCTTGTTGCTTTTGTCCCGGGATGTGCCCGCAGGACTCGCACTCACCCGGGAGGATCTCCGCCCGTCCCGGGCCGGCGCCCTACTCGGCTCGAAGGGGCGCTCTTGTGTGATGTGTGTGCGGCACAGCATTTTCCTCCATGACGTGGAGGAGAAAAAAAAAAAGAGAGAGAGAAGG
>VWZU01000798.1:629888-651134 GCA_013397095.1 Sterrhoptilus dennistouni
GATGGGAGAGGAGACGGGCCGGCGCCCGCCCCGAAACCTGGCGGGCAAGAGGAGGAGGAGGACGAGCGGGAGGTGACGGCCAGCACCTGGGAGCGGGAGGAACACGCCGCCCCTCCGGCAAAGGCAGCACTAAGAGCCTCTCAAACACCACGGCCAGCTCGACCGGGCGGCAAGACACGGCTGGGGCTGGGGACGAGCCCCCGGCCCAGGCTCCTTGTCCTCTGTACTGGGAGCCGAGCCGGGAAAAGGGATGAGCTGCTGCGCTCCCGGGGCGGGTGGGCATGAGGCGCTGCAGCCTGGGGTTAAGCCTCTGCTCTTCAGCAGGTTGGCTGGGGACGTTTTATTATTTTTATTTAGCAGTGAAACAACCTGGCGCTGTTGTAGGAATACTGCGGCTCCTCAGCCACTTCCCAGGCTCAGGCCGGTGTTTTAAGGTCAGGCTGAGCTGTTGGCTCTGCTCGCAGGGAGCCTCGGGCCCTGGTGCAGCGGCGCGGTGGGAAATGTGGAAGACGCCAGCGCACAGGAGAGCATCTGTCTGCTCCTGCAGCGCTGACCCTGCAGCTGGGCACCGCTGTGACAGCTCCGATCAAGGCTGGTAATTGCATAAGCCACTGTGACCAAGTTATATGTAACTGGGTGTTCGAGCTCTAACCACAGAAATGTGTAAGTGAAATCAAAAGGCCACAGATGCTCTAAAACTCACCTGTGGATTACTCTGCTACAGCAGCATCGGTGTAAGTGGTGAAACCTCCTGCCACAGACAAAGCCAAAGCTTTAGTAAAAACAAATGTGTGTAAAAACATCACAACTAAAAATCCCACATCTATAACTCAGAAAAATGTATAGTTAAAAAAAAACACATAAAAGTTCTTTGAATCCTGTTCTAAAGTCCCATTCCTTAAAAATATTTTACTCCCTTCCTGTGCCATGTTTTTCTTTATATGGCCAATAACTTAGCAGTTCAAATTTCAGATCACCTACATCATTTCCTACCCAACTAGCTAACTGACTACTGGTGATTTAAAAAAGGGCCCAAGTCTCATGTAGGCAGTTGCTCATTCTATTGATTTAAACAGAGTATTTTCCCCCAGTTTAGTACTCAGGTTTGAAGACCAGAAAAAAAGTCTTTGTGTTATCATGACGAAACACTCGCCAACTGCCACTGCTTCAAGAATTTATCCAAACTCCTGTGGCAACATTATTCATCCCTCTCCCTCCTCCTTAGCTGCATTTCTACCATCAAAAATTCAAGCAGGATTTGTGCCTTAGAGTACTGTAAATACCATTCCCAAGCTGGCTTTCATTCCCATTATTTTCTTCCCTGACCTGCTCTGCTTTGCCTGGCAAAAAGGTGCAATGTTTTGTGTTGATCCTCTGCTTGGAATGACTTTAGCTCTCTCTGCACCTGCGTTTACTTTTCTCCATGTGTTTCTCTTGCTTACAGAGCTTCATGCCCTCTGACCTGTGTTGCTCAGGAGGTCACATTATTTCCTGCTGGCCTTGAAATCTATGGATCTCGTGTTGTATTGTCTACCTCCCAGCTGCTTATCTTTCTCCTCACTCCTTATTCTGAGTGTTGCATTCTTCCTTACTGGTATTAATCTCCCCACTGACTTTTATTTTTTAAATTCTATGTCAGCAATAAATAAATATGTGGAAATGCAAATCTGAATTTGTGGCTTTTGTTCACTGCATCACCTTTTTCTCCTTCTATTCCCTGTGTGAATCTTAACAGCAGTCAGAATGCCAGGAGTTTTGCCTTACTATTTGCATTTTATACCCTTTTTTAATTTAGCCCGCACCACATAAAGTAAGTGATAATTCACAGCCTAGGAGTGGAGAAGAGGTCTACTAAATAAAAGAACTGAATCATGAAAGCACCAGAAGGGGCTAGGAGGAGGAATTGCCACTTGTGAGCAGAAGCTTTGCTACTCTGCTGCAGTTAGCATCACCAACAGCTGCCTAACTTTGACCAGTGACAACCACTTATATTTTTATGCAAAACTACACTTAAAAAGCATACATTTACACTGAGAAAAAAATGATGACGTGAGCTTTTTTTTATCTCTTAATGGATCTTTACATTAAGATCAAAGGATTCCAGCAGGGAGATTAGAGAATATTCACAGTTTTAAGACCTGGGGAGCAGAATCCTACATTTGTTAGTCATATTAAGCCATATGTTGACAAGCTAATGCCTTTCTCAAGATGCTTATATACAATTTAAAAACTGATGAAAGCCTCACCGGTATATTACTTTCACATACAGCAACTGTAAGAGACAGTGGTTTTCATATAGCACTTTGCATTTTTACCTCTTTGCTCAGCTTGAATCAATTCGATTTTCTGTCACTGTATCTTAGGATTGCCTTAGGTCATGTAAATCACATTAATATAATGGACCAAAACATTCCTGTCAAATTCTCCCAGGTTTTGTACATTAATTTTATTAGACATCTTGCAACGAAGAAAAAATGTAATGTAAACAAACATGTAATTCAGAGGTCATTTTAACAGTCAAACACCTTTTACTTTTCAGTGAAAGTGCAGTATTTGAATGAGCACTTCCTTTGAAACAATATGCCTTCAGGTCTGTTTTGCTGCTGCAGTTGTGAGAACACTCCATTTTCTTTCTTTGTGAAACTGACATTACAAAATACCTGTCATTCAGCAGCTTTTACCTTTTTTGACTTCCAGGCAATTGGCATTTCTTTATTCTTACAGCCCATCAGGCTATAATTGCTCATGCATCCTAGGGCACAGCACTAGCTCTCTGCACATCAGACCCCTCTCACTTCCCTAAACCAACTCCTGTGTAAGACACTAATCAGATCTTTGCAGAAGAGCTCTTCACACTCCAAACAGCTTGCTGACATTATGTATTAACAGGAGATACTTCCCATCCTCTTCACTGGAGTTAGATGTAGCAGGTAACATTATTCCATCTCTTTTTATAATCCAGAGAACGAAAGAGCAAGAATACCACGTGAATGCAGGTAACTCTCCACAGTCAATGCGTTACAAATATGCTGCTAAGGCAGATTCAAACATTCTAAAATTAAAACAAATAGAAATCCTCCAGAGGTTGGGATGCATATCTAAGATGCTGTTACCTGGAAAAATTCATGTTCCACAAACAGGCTAATTGCATTTCCTGTCATATGCCAGCACATTTTCTGCCTACCAGAGAGACTGGGCTGGAACATGAATGGAATTTTCCTGAGCACTTCCAATAGCAAGATTCCTCTTTTAACCTCTCCAAGCAGCTGCCCCCCCTTCTCAACTGTTTATTATATACATATATATATGCCAAATAAAGCAAAGCTGCTGATGATTTTCAAGGCTGCTTATCTTGATTTTTGCCTAACCTAACAGTTTATGTTATTATGCAAACATGCACTGCAATTTCTGATAGCACAAGCTCAGCCACAGCAGTTCCAGCTTTAGGTGTAAGAAGTGACTGTGAGTGTTGATGCCTGCCTGTTTCTGTCCTGCCCCATCAAGCATGGGCAGCTACTTTAATCTTAAATTAAAACTTAAAAGTTCATACCAAGTAATCAACCTGGAATATAACTCACAACGAGCATCACTGTGTAAGTCCTATCTATTTCCCTGTTTCTTAATCTTGTAGCACAAAATTAAATATTGACAGTTATCCTTGCCTGCTCCTAAGTACTTTCCTATTCCTCACTTACCCAAAAAACCATCATACCAATCACCCAAACATCATCCCAAGTGCTGGACAAATGATTTATCAAAATGACAGTAGCAAAGTACTTAGTTATAAAAACTCAAATGTTTACTTTTAAGTGATGGCAAAGAAAAAAGTATTAGCACTCAAGAAGTCTCTAGAATCCAAAATCTTTACATTCTTTGTAGAAATTCCAGTGCTTTTCCATTGCAGAGTACGGTAGAAACTCCTCTCTTTGTACCATTACTACCTCATGGAATTGAAGAAAATGTATCAGGCTTTCCACTGAGTTGATCTGGACAGAGGAGCCTGTGGAAATGAATGCAAATGATTACAGAGTGTAAATTATATTAATGGAAAGCAATCACTGGCACTAAAAAGGCATTTGCAGTTTGTCAGAACCTTGTAGACCTTAGTGATCCCTAAGAATCTGTAATGTACCATAGGAATCTCATGGGGTAAGACTTGCAACATCTTACCAGTATGTCTCACTGAGATCCAGTCTTCAATGAGACACCTCCTGGTGCCCAACCTGAGAAGTTAGCCATCCCAGACATTTCTAATTATGGAATAGGAAAATGCAGTTGTTCTTTGATACTACTTGAATTTCATGTATCATGTCTACAAAGAGGCATGTTCAATGTACTTCCCCAAAATAAGGAATCTCTCTCACAGAGAATGCCTATCCTGAAATAACTTTATAAAAAGGCAAGTGTACACCTGTACAGAGGAAACTGCAGGACAGAACTATAGGTATTTTTAATATTTGAGTATCTGCTGGACTGAATGAACTATTGCAATGCATAAATTCAAAGCACTTTTTTCAGTACAGGAGAAGCTGAACTTTTCTCACTTAAAAATCAGTAACAAAGTAACATTGTACAGATCCAGCAAGAAATATTAGAAGACATTGATTCATAAAAGCACAGACTCCAAAAGGCACTTGGAACTGCAGATTTCAGAGTTGCTTTCATACATCTTTCATCCCCACTTTCTCCCTTTGCTATCCTTGCACAAAGTAACAGAGCTGCTGAGCTGCCACAACCAGCCAAACACAGAAAATTACCAGTGAGGACAGAACTGTCACACACAGCAGACAGTGTCAAGAGAGAGAACTCTCATGAAAGTGGAGATGGTTTCCATTTAAAACAACAAAAATCAACAACAAAACCAAAACAACAAACCACAACAAAATATTGTGTCCAAACAACATTCAAGTGTCTCAAGAAACAAACTAGGATACGTATTTTAGAACTATTAGATCAGTCAAGATAAATTCTTGTCAAAAATGCAGAGAAAACATGTCTGAAGTGACATCAGTTGGCCATTTAGCTTGTACTTATTACTGGGCTATCATATGCTACCCCAAGAGTCTTTCTTTGTTACCACCATTTTTCATTTGCATCACCTGCACCAATTCCAAAAAGCAAAATATACTCACTGAATGGACAACATCGTTGGTGCCAGTGCTAAAACAAACAGTGCTATTTGGAGGTGTTAAACATTTTAATTCCATGACTTGGTGATGATTTTCCCTTCCTGAGTTCCAGGAGCACACCACCCAAAGCCAGTGAAGTAGCAAATTGCTATCAGAAGAGAGAGATAGGTGTCCAGAGGTGCAAACAGAGTCTTGTGTGTGAGGATGTGTGGTGTTCCACACCCATGACATCCAGAGAAAATCTTCTGACTCCAGTGAGGACAGGATTGTATTTGGTATCTTAGAAGCTCAGTGCATGTTCGGCACACATAACACAGTACATAATGGAACCAAATGTATGATCTGATGTCTGGAATATATTTAAGTATCACTGACTGCAGCAAAGTTGGGCAGGCTGCACACAAGACCCACGCGAAAAGTTACGTTACAACACTCCTCACACTTATGAAGCAGCAGTCAGTCACACCAGAAGAAGCCAACTTATACACTCATTTAGAAGTGATGTTTTAAAGGGCACAAGGAATGCTTGCATAAAAGAATCACAAAAAATTTTTAAAGACAACTTCAGATAAAAAACGATCTTAAAAGTATGCCTGGGGTTTTTTTTTATATATAAACTGATAGAAATTGAGATTAAACATTTTCATTAATGCTAAGTATGCAGTAGCATGATAGGCATGACTTCAACCTGCTGTAGTTCATTGAAAAACTGCTCTTTTTTTGTTCTGAAATGTCCACATTTTGTATGAAAGTAGAGGGAAAATTCTTAGCAAAGCCCTAAGTTAATTTAACATCCTGTATTGATAGATCATAATTGGAGAAAGATGCTATTTACTTTGGAAATGCTCTTCTCTGTACTGTAATGATGTAACTTACTGACTAAAAATTCTCAATTCAAATGTGAAGTGTAAGAGAGATAAGACCAAATAAATCTATTGAAGTAACTTTTTTCATCAGCAGCTAACAGCTTTCTTTGTTGATTCCTTTGGGTAAAATTTATGTTTTACCTCTTGGATTAACATTTTGTCGATTAAACATCACAATTCCACCCTAAATACTTTACCTGAGTGGATAATTAATATATCTAATCTCTATATTCTCGACTTCTCAGTAATCTTAGATAAGAGTCAATATCTAGCAAAACCACAGTAATTTATACATCCTAAAACTGCCTTCCTCAGTTCTGACACCAGTGTTTGAGAACAAAGTTTCTATATCTACAGACAGAAATCTTTCACCAGTAGGTATGAATCAGTATTTTGGCCCCCATGTTTCTTCCTCTGACACCAATGACTAAGGTCCTTTGCATTTTTCTTTCTCAAGTCCTTCTCCCCTTTCTCTCTCCCTTTGCTACTATATTTAATCTTCTGATACCCACTTTGAGGTTTTCTTCTTGCATTTTCTGACTGTTAACTCTAATCCCCATAAAAAAGACTGGCAGTTTAGAGGCTGTAAGCAGCCAAGAAGGGTTCCTATACTGTTATCCAAAACTCAGTGCCTCAGGCACAGAAGCAGACTTAGTAAATTTAGACACACAGGCAGGGTCTTTCTCTGCATTTCCCACCCTATTCTGTCAGTTTTCTATCATCTTCATGAACTGTTAGATAAAGTATCAATATCAGAATGAGGGGTTTTTTTTTCCATAAATATGGGGAAAACACATGTTGTCTCTTGACAGTTTTTCCATCCTGCTTATCAACATCTCTTCTGTCTTTGAAGGCATCTATTTTAGTCTTGTAGTTTTGAAACCACTTTAAATGTTTTCAACTTGTGTTTCCAAGTGGAAACAAGTGCTGTGGCTCCTAAGAATCTGAAAATTGCACTTAGGGAGAATTTCCATTAGTGGTGCAACTGCATGAATGTCTGACCATAATCTTCAGTTGCATCAAGATTAGTCAGTGAAGATAAGATTGTCACTTCAGTGTAAAGTCACCATTTTCTGATCATGAAAATAGCTCCTGAAAGATCAGGTCTTAAAAATCCCACTAGTATCTAACCTATTTTTCCCAAGCAAGAAAGTACAGGGACTGTCCAAAAGCATGGTTAAGTTTTTGTAACTATCTTACTGGTTTATTTTATAACTATCTTACTGGTGTAAATTATCTGTAAAAGAATGTAAATGCCCTTGCAGTTTAGGCAACATATTTGAGTAAATTTACAAGCATCAGTAAATTCAGTTTAAATGCTTCAATAAAACAGTTAATGATTATTATCAGATCTGAGGGAAAGATGAACTGATTTGCAGTATTTGGCACAGTCACAGATTTTATTCTTCTGACTCAAAAGTACCAGCTTCAGCACAGCTAGTCCAGACACAGGCTACAGATGCGTAAGCAAAGAGAAGATCTAAGAACAACACATTTAAAGGTGACAGCATTTGATCTAGAGTTATATTCGCAGCGAATATTAATAGAACAAAAAGCTGTCTTAAATGCTTTGAATTTTCTTGGGCCTTATCCACACTTCCCTCAAGAACTTAGAGAAGATCAGTCACAATCCAGGGGTTCCAACAGGCATTGTCTATTCAGACCAAATAAGGCCTCAGAAATGACAGCCAGCACTTCACACGAAAAACATTTTTGGGCCTTCTGAATCTTTAAAAAAAGGCTGGATTGAAGCACAATAATTCTCCCCATGCTTGTGAAAATTTTGAAAGTAACTTTTCTTTCAGATTAAGTGTTCCTATTTCCTATTACACTGAACCTGGACACTAGAACCTGGATTAATATCTGAAAATTACTAACCAAGCTGAAAAATTTACCAGAGCAGTTCAACAGGGTGCTGTTATATTCTTATTCATTATATTTTACAATTATTAAGGATAAACAAGAAATCTCAGTTAGAAGAATATGAGCTTTTGGCCAGTTTAGCCTGAAACTAAAGCTTTCCTATGCCTTATTTCCCTTTAACCCAGATACGTAGTGGCCTGGTACATATTGCTCTTTTTCTCTCCTATGATTAGAATATATCAATGTTCTGTTCTGTTCTGTTCCAGACACATCAATAACTTATTTTACTTAATATTTTCCTGAGGCTTGAGTGAAAGCAAGTAACTGCTTTTTGTGTTCTTCAGGTTTTCTTAAATTTGTATTTATGATATATCAAATGGAAAGAAAAGTTGGTTGAGACCTGGTATTTTGGAAAAAGATGTGTGTGGATAGATTGCCATTGTAAGACCAGAACTTTATCTGACAAAATATAATGTTTTCCCAATAATTTAATAGCTTTTCCCCTCTAAATGCATTCACTTTTCTTCAGGTCTCTCCACAGCTCTTGATTCACTTCACATGACATAGATGTCAGTTCTTTTTTTCTCTTAAAATGCTGGAGTCCACAGTCTCTGTCCTTACAAAGCAATCAGCCAGGAGACGACTTTTTCTAATGAACAGACCAACCACGTCAGTCAGACACATGAAATTAAGGTGTGTCCACCCACTACAAGATTCAGGCCAGCAGAGATTTTGACTAATTGCATTGTGATCCTTTGTGTCCATCTCCATCTCAATGTTGAAAGTCCCTTCTCCCCAAGTGACAAAAATCATGCACACTGCATTTTTTGCATTAGTAATCATGTACCTTTGGAAAAAATAAATCAAAGGTTATTTATAGCATCATAATAATAAATAAATCATTTCAGTTCGGAAGCTCCTTAAAGGACTATAATGACCAGATAATTCATAGAACAGCCAGAAGGACATAGAGCACCCCCTGATAATACCTGATCCTGTTTTTTTTCTTCACATATCAGGCTTGACTCATCATGGATGATCTATAGGTTCAGTTCATCATCTGCCTATAACTGAAATTTCTATAGCAGTAATGTGGAATTTAATTCATACTTTCACAATTAATCATTTTATTCCATTCCTTCTAGATAAAATAGTATATTTGAGAAAGAAACATTTCTTTCTCCACTCAATAAAGGATAGTAGTCTTTGGAAGTTCATGTTTTCTTTATGTCCCCCAGTGACATTGGCAAGAACAATGTCACAAAGAGGAAAATAGTAGATATTTAGAATCATTATTCTTTCAAAGTACTCCATAACAGTGGCCTTTCTTGTTGCACTGTGTCTGCATGGGAAAAGGACTTGCCGGTATGATTAGAGACCAAGTATTCATGCCTTTTATTCCAAAACATCAGTTTCAAGGTTTATGCTGATATCTCAAATTACTTTATTTCATATGGTAGAAAGTATTATTCCCACAAATGTACCCAAAGATGTTATGCTTTTTCAAGACACAGTTAATAGTTCAGCTGCTTCTAAATGTCTGAAAAATGCACAATAGAAATACTGCTTTATAGCTTTCTTTAGAGCATTATCCAGATGAGTGATATGAATATATTATTTTCCATTAACCTTCTGCCTACATCATGATCTTAAACAGTAACTGGTTTTTGTCTTCTTCTACATATCCAGGGGTACATCACTGTTACACAGTAACAAATACTTAGTATGTGACACATTCTGAATTATTATTTTTCAGGGACCTTGGATTGTTTCATCAAGATATTGTTACATTATTCATTTAACAATGTAGCAAACTCAACCAATGTATTGCAGAAATCCAGCAATGTTTCAATAGTCTCTTAGAGAAAGAGAATGACAATTTAAATCTTAATAGCTCTTTTTTACTATTGATGATTTTGTCCCCAAAGGGTGAGAGAGGTATATTTGACATATATGCCAATATCAAGAAAACACAAAATAAAATAAGAACTTCTAAAATAAAACAAAATGGCTGGTTCCATTTTTCTCACAAAAATTCTTTTACATAGCTGTCTAGATGACCTTTCAGTTTCTCAATTAAGTTAATCACTCTATTTAAATATCAATATTACTGAATTTGCACTCAACATAAACAAAGGCATATACTAGTATCCTTTCTTAAAAGACCCAAAGATTGCTTTAAAAACAACTGAGACTGTTTCTTGGTATGACTAGAAGGGTGTAAGTTCCCAACATATGATTCTTTCTTTCTAACCTATTATGTTATTGTTGTAGACTTGATTATATAATGAATCACTTGTATACTCACTTGAAACGAAAATGGTTCTCTAGAATTATTTCTAACCATTTTAGAAAACCTGAAATTAATGTGCCAAGAGTGTGTATAAAATAGTGTATAAAAATTTCCAGGTCCAAACTTGGGTAGTTAAAACCAGAACACTTTAAAATTCTTGCAGCTTATAGCAGAAATGCAGGTTGGAAGAAACAGAAGACAAGTTACAAATCAAATTTTCAGTTCAGGTCAGAACAGCACTTTGAAAAACTAACAGCTCCTGTTTTTCATGCACTGGCAAAATCTGCAGCAGCTGTGATTCATTTGCTGAGTTTTATGAACAACCTCAGAACAACTTCTAGAGCCTTCTCCTACACTATTGTCACATGGTGATTGAAAGACTGAATAGTTTAATTTAAAAGCTTTGTCGTAACTTTGTTAAAAGTGATTCCTGAAAAAAAACACAAGATAAAAATGTGATAAAATTTGAACACTTCTCCAGGTAAAATCATCAGGTAATCTCCTAAATATTTTCACTTCATATTACCCATGTGATGTCAGAACAGTCTGTGTTGTCTGTCTAAAGCAAAGCAGCAGGTGAAGCCAGTGCATCTTGAAGGCTGATGTGTACCACACTGCCTTGCATTTATTGCTTCCATAAGTAAGACAAGAAAATACATATTCCAGGAAGAAATCTACAGCAGTTGTTTGTCTCAGTCTTCTCTCAGTCTCTACAGGATCACCAAAGCAGATGAAAAGGTTATAGTGCCCCTGATTAATTAAGAAGATAGGTCAATTATCAAAGGATTTTTGTACCACTTTTTTCACAAGGTAAAAAGGCCAGAAAGCCAATGTTCAAAGCACTCAACTAGGAGTCAGTTTTAAGTACTCTTAGCTGGACTTCTTAGGGGAACACAGTATTTGTATATTAAAAAAAAAAGCGGGGGGGGCAAAAGTTTTTACAAGCAAGTTTCCATCTAGATGGGGGAAAAACTCATCATGAGTATGGTTAAGCATAGGAATACCTACCCCTGAAAATATGCAGAATTCAACTAGACCAGGCATCAAGAAACTTTCTTTAACTTAGAAAATGGTCCTACTTTGACCAGAAGGTTGGACTTAAGGCCTCCAAAGGTCCCACTGAACCTATGTTAGGCTACAATTCTGTGCAATCACAGGATCATCTGGTTTCTTCTGAAGTAATTTTCCAATTTCAGAAAAAAATCTGGCTTACAGATAAGAAATACAGACATTAGACACTTAGAATTGGCTTCCATGGCATGCAGTCTTGGATAGTTGTTTCTCCCCCCACCCTCCTTCACCTACACACAATGTTTGGCCCTCTGGAAAGTGATTTTTGTTTGGCTCTTGCTGGTTACATATCTCAACTCTGAATCAACCATGTGGTATTTTACCTCCTACCCTGCTGACAGTCAACAGCAGGTAGAGGATTGTGAAAAGCAAGATGAAGGAAGCCTGTACTTCAGCCACGGTATGCAGTTACTGGAGAATACAGCTCTGTAGATTTTGCACAAAGAACTGTACACTTCTTTGTAAAGTATGTATGTAAGCACATAAAGCAAATGCCTGGAACTTTACAGTACTGGAAAGTATATTCAAGAATTTTGTCTGTAAGCCATCAAGGAGAGAGAACAGTGGACTAGTTGCACCTTGAAATACCCCGGAGACTGAAAAATATTATGGATAGACATTTTTGTCTACAATCTCACTTTTCTTCCAAAGTACAAAATAAAAAGAATATATAGTTAATTTCCCTGTCTTTTAGAGTCACATAAATAGGGACATAGTGTAGTTGGTGAATATTCTACTATAAGTACGGAGGAAAAAAAATATATTAGATGTCAGGGTTTTGTTTTTGTTTCTATGTGATTTGTTCACTGGAGGTTTTTAAATATTTTGAGTACTTCTCTTCCACATCACTGTTGCCATTGTTGATGACATGATAAGCTACTGCCTCAATAATGCTTCATAGCTTAAGCTATGCCATTTTTGTTAGAAACAATAATGTTCTCAGGAGGTTGCAAAATCAACATCTTGATTTTTCAACCACGAATGTTATTTGTCATCTTTTCCTGCTTTGCTCTAAAAACATGAAGAAGAGAATAATGGAGTTTTCTAGTGAAAGTAATTTCTGACAGAACTGTCTGAGCCTAACCAGGACTCAGGTTTCTGATGTGGAGTACAGTAAATATATTATTGTACAATGGGCTAGATGTGTTGTTTAGATTATGTTACAAAGTATCTTCAACAATTCAAATATGCATATGAGATCTCTGTCATGAAAAGTTTACAATTTAAAGTATAATGGAAGACTGTTGCAAATATGCACATGCAGTATTTTCTGGTAGCTTGATTTTACACTTTTTTAGGATGGTACTAGCACATCTAATAGCTAAGTTTCATTTTACTGGAATGACTCATGTGGATTTAAATACCTTCCTGTTAAGTCAGCCATTTCAGCATCCTAACTTTGTACTGGTGAACAAGACAGGACAACTGACCATCAAGAAAACTGAAATTAATTACCTTTCTATAATTTTCCAGGACTAGTAAAGCCCACAAAGTAAACTAGTTTAAACCCAATTTATAGAGCTGAGCTTCACATTCAGATTTTATTTAGCACAAAGTAAAACAGCAGTTGCATCGTGTATGTGCCTAGTTCTTTGGAAACAGAACTAGAGGGCAAACCAATGCAGTAAATCCATCTATGAATTATGGGCCTTTTCATAGCACTTACAAAATTTCATTTAAGAGACTTATTGAAGCACTAATCCTGAGATGCTTGCAAAGGAATTTCCTTCTGAAATAGGAGTTTGCTTTTTACAGTTTATTTTTAAAAATTTGGTCAGACTGTGAAACTTGAGAAGCTTCTACTCAGAATTGTGTACAAAAGATTTGAGATCCACAAAACAGAGATGTCAAAAACTGCAAAGGTGGTGAAATTTTTGCATATCATACTTCATTATCAACAGCTTTTCTCTTCAATTGACAGAGTAATTATAGTAGGTATGAACAAAAAATTATATATGGAACAACATTCCTGCAAATTACCAATTTATTAATTTTTATCATAACACATCTTTAATTTTGCACCATCTCCACTGTCTGCTAATGGTTACTTTTGCTACAAAATTACTCTACACTCCTGCTGTAACTGTTTCAATTCTGGACTGAGCACCCAGATGGTAGGGTGACAATGGCCATACATGCTACAAGACCATAATTTTGTCAAGCAGAATATAAATAACAGCCATATTTGAAAAAATGTCAGTGTGGCTGTTGATTTGTTCAGCAGAGAAACATAACACCTATAAACCACAATCTTTGTTACTTTTCATTAATGTCAAAGAGCCGTTCAGTCTGGGTTTTTTCATGTAAATAAATGTAGCAGTGTACTACACAATCTATTTTTTGTAACTTCAAAGACCACCTTCCTCCAAATATTCTGCCCTGGCACTTAAGATAATAAGCCAGTTTCCTTCTATTAAAAAGAATTTTTTAAATGGGATAACAAAGCGTTTTCTGCAAAGGTTTCTCATCTTAATTCTTTGCAAGGTAGCTGTAGGGCTTATGTACAGAAGCATTAAGAATTGCTTTAAAATGTGGATGCACTTTTAGTTTACAATGACTGACAAATACTAGATTCTCTTCTGTTTTCTGTCTTACTGCCTCCCACAGCAAACCTGGCTGGGCACTGTTACCTGTGCAGTGTAGTGTTACCTGGCACTGGGGTTGGAGCTGATCACTCTAATTTTGCACTGTGGTCAGTCAGGGTTGTCCCTTTGTAGTGTAATCACAAGCAAAAATACCAGATCAAGTGGAATAGGCACTGTTCAATTCAATTACAAGTGTTACAGATAGGGCTTAATGTTAAATTGATGTAAAAAATGCAATGAAAACACAAAGTTACAAGCTGAAAAGACAAAGTTACAAGCTTCTTCAACTACACAAAGGTCAGAGCATCTTCAGGAGCATTTCCACACCATCCTTTAAATTAGATTACACAAGATTATTTTAGCAATGCTTATGTATCATATTTCTCCATCTAAATCCAGAAGATTTAGATGCTCTATGCTATTCTCTTCTTGAGACATTTCACTGAGTACTCAAAACGATATGAAGTTATTTTGTTAACTATACCAAAATAGCAAAAATGTTTCTAATTTGGACACAGGAGAGTCGACCATATTGAGCTTTAAAAACCGTTGCTCTTGGGTCATTTAGATCAATCTAAACCCTCAGCAGCAGCATCATTTTTCCCTAGCACTCTTTCCCTCCCACACAGAAATCAATTCCATGCCACCTACTTTCCTTTTTCCTTTCGTATCTCTTGCATAGCCCTTGCATCCACCATTAGGTTTTCCAGACTGCTAAAAAAACACTTACTCATAAATTCCCTGGCAACAGCTGCTTCTCCAGCTCACAGCTCTCACAATTTGTGTTTGTGGCAAGGATGTGGTGTTTGGCTGCATATTACTCAGGTCAAAGCTCCTAAGAGGCTGAGCAATGGAGCCACTACCAGGACTCTGACAGCGCTGGTGTCCCTTGCGAGAAAATTCTCTCCTGGGAGCATGAGAAGATACTTTTTGTTCAAACAACTAAAAATATGACTTAACACTGCTGGTTTAATGCACAGAGAAGTTATGGTTTTTATTTTTCCTAATTTGTTTCTCTGTATTTTCACTTATTCTTTGTCCTGGGTTGTAGTGTAGGATGTACACAATTTATTCTATCACCATCTTCATGAGCTGTTGAAACCAGGTGGGGCAGTGTTTTCCCAGGCCCCCTTCCTTTGGGCTCTTCTGCTCATGGCCCATCAATGCCTGGCCCATGACTCACAGGTAACTCCCTCCAGGAGTTATCTCTGTTTAATGGGCCATCAAGGACTCACTTCACACTCCTCATCCCATTATGAGATGCTCTGCCAAGGGGGAGGAGCCAAGCATTCTCACCTGGATATAATACGGGATTTGGGACAGGACAAGCAGCCCTGACCCACTGGATTCCCAGAGGACCAGAGCTACCAGACCTTTCTACAGGATCACTGCTTCAGGAAGACCATCTCATCTGGACTGCTTCCATCACCCTGCTCAGGTTGTATTCTGACTCTGTCAGTGGTCTTTTGTGTTATTGCATTTATTTTATTTTGCCTTTTTACCTTTCTTCTTATTAAATTGTATTTCTGACTTGGAGCCTCTCACTCATTTTGCTTTCAAACCATGACAGTCTTATACCACCTAACACATGTAAGGGCAGAATTTCCTTTGTTCCTCTACAACCCAGTGGTTGGTGTTGATGATTGTGTCTTGGTTTTTGGTTTGTTTGGTGGAGTTTTTTTGGGTGGGTTTTTTTGTTTGTTTGTTTGTTTGTTTTGTTTTGTGTTTTCTTTTTTGTGTTTTTTTAAATCTGTATCTTCCTTGTCAAAATTATGATAGACACCACAAAACTCTAACTTGAAAAGTAGCCTACCAAATGTATGTGTTTCATTGCTTGCCTCAAGGAAAACAGAAGCAAACCATATCACATACAGTCATATCACAATTTTCTTACTTGCTTTCAAGCACTCCTACTGCGTTCAGTTGAAAATTTAATACTCCACACCTGAAATAACACTAACATAAACCTTTCAAAACAGCGTATGGTTCAGCCATTAAGAAGTCATTTGGATTCCCTTGAAAATACTCTTCAGTAAAACTTTGGGACCTTTCATGAAGTAAAGGTGAACAAGAGCTGTTTTAATCTTTACAGGTGGCTGATGGTTATTAAAGGCAGTAAGGGATTGCCTGAGCATAAGAATTGGACTCGTCATGCTGTTTCCTAAAGACTGCCTTCCTGAAATAGCAATGTGCAAAACGAATGTGCATATTACATTTACTGACTGTAACAACTGAATAAGCTTTTCTTTTAAGCCACTGTGCTGGAATTTCAATGTGAAATATCTAACACCAACATTTGCTCTGCAACTTACATCTGCTCTTCAGCTGGCATCTGCTTCTGAATCTTTGTAATTTCTTGGTCATTTTTAGCAAACATTATGTCATCATTCAGAAAGCAAAAAGAAATTCTAAGCCATATAATAACTGTTTCTTCTGTTTTCCTACATACAGATAGTCTAAAAGTACTGCTTATTTGCTTAGTGTTTATTTTTCAGAACAGCTTGAATACAGTAAATCTTGCTTTCTCCTACATGATCTTAGAAGAGACAAAAGATTCAGACTCAAAGAAGATGCATACACTGAACTTTAGTCAAGATTTAGATGACCAATTCCAAAATTGCAATCTCTAATGCTTCTATTAAATACCTGCATTGGGCTGTCACTGTTTTACTTCATGGGCTCTTCAAGTTTTTCGTACTAAGACCCCTAAGGTAGCTAGAAGTCTGATGCCATATAAACCTTGAAGCACCTTATTAATCTCAAAAAACTGAAAAACTCCACCACAGAACAGCAACTCCTTCTCTTCTTGCCAAGGGGCCTTGATTTGGTAGAGGTTCCTAGGACACACTTCCTAAACTGAGCTGTCCAAAAAAGTTCATTGGTAGCTGCATTTTTTTATTACAAGATGGCTAGATGCAGCCACTGCATATATCATTTTCTTCTCACTTCTCCATGCTCTTTATAGAGCAGCTGAATGAACACTGGGCCAAAGTACGGGAAGCTACAAGGAGAGTGAAAGAGGAGTATTTAAAATAATAGCATTCTCCTCCAAAACCACTCCAATTCCCAGGCCCCAGTCTTCTTTTTTAGCAATGCTCTGGGACGCACAGAAAAAAAATAAATCATTAATACAGTGAGGAAAAAAAAAAGTTTGGTTCTCTAAAAAAACCTTCTACTATATAATACACACAGGCCCTAAGTCTATTAGAAAGATAGAAGAGTTCCTGGGAATGTCTCCAGGCAAGCAGCATGGAATAGTTGACACCCACACCAGCAAACTTTCCTCTGCTTTTGAGCAGGTTGGCTGCAGGCAAAATGCCTGTTGGAAAAAACACTTGGAACAAGCAACTCATGAACTGAGCTTGCAAACCATTTTAAGGTTGCCCAATGACCAAAACTGTACTCACAAAACAACAGTGCAGATTAATCCTCTTCTGAAACAATTTAAGGCACTGTTTAATGTCCTACATATCTGGCCATGTAGGATCTGAAATGAAACTGAAACTGAAAACACTTCAACTTTCCTTCCCTCAGCCTCTCACCTAAGACTAATGGTTAAGCAGTGGTTACTGTCATCTTAAATCAGATGTCACAAAAAACTTCCTCAAATATTCTTTTCCAGATGACCCTGGAAAATTTGGGAAAAACCTTACGGATCTTCAGACTGATTTTTGTTTGTCAAGAGTAGTTTTTGAATAAATTGATTTCTCTGGTCTAGAAGTTACAATGTTTATCATGTATTTTTCACAATACAAATAATTCAGAAGTAGTGAAATTTTCAAAGGTATATCAAAAAAGTTTGGAAACTAAACCCAGTTCTAAGTCATTTACACCTGGTATAAACTGAAGTTATTGAAGCAAGGCAAAATAAACTCATCACCTGGAAAATCTTAGCCTGAACCAAATACTAGTACAACGCATTAGTTTGAATATCAAATTAGTTCTTTTGAATTATTATCTTTAAATTTACTTTTGGTATGTTAAAAGCAGACCAACCTGGTATCCCAGTTCACATGAAGTGTAGTGTCTTATCAAATTAACAGAAACAATCCCAAAAGCTTTATGGACTCCCAGTACAACTGGCTGTCAAAGGGACTTGTGTTTCCCTGAGAACACAGTGCTTATGAAAATTAGACTGAAGTTCTTAAGTTTGCTAGGCAGTTCTGAAAAAATTCTTCACTGTCATTTTGTCATACCAATGCTCTTTGTTTCTTTTGACTATTTATTTTTAGAGAATAAAATATCATCCTAGTTATTTGTGTTGCTTGGGCATACTGGGATTTTCCATCACACAGATAATTCAATATGATTTAAAGATGTGTATGAGATAAAAGCTTATGCTAGTTTATCTGAGTTTGCAATACAATAAAAAAATATTAAAATAGCTTACTCGAAACTTCACTTTATGATAAATATTTCAAGATAAAGTGTTACATAAATTTTTTTTACATAGCAGCCAAATCATTAGTAACTATTCTCTTCACACAACAAATTTATGGAAGAAGTGTACTTTTTTAGACTTCATGTACAAATTCTGGCACTATTTACATTTCAAGGTCAAGACCTGTGATAACCATATACCCCAGAAAAAATCAGAAAGCAATGGAGGAATTTTGGGCTTTAAGTTCTTTTGAAATCACTTTCTACTCCTTTCAGTTATGAAGAATATTAGATTTTAAGCAGTACTTACCCAAAGAGTTTCCTTTCTGTGTTGGTAACTCCAGGTCATTGGACACTGACACTTCACCGACACTAAATTTTGACAATTCTGTTCCAAGATATGTAACCTGTACAAAGAAATCTATATGGATAACTGATGATTTTAATTAGTATTTTTGGTTTGGGTTTTTTTTCTGATAGGTGTAGAAACTTCACTTTTCTTTTAAAACTGAGTTTGTGCACTTGTAAGCCTAATCTGCATCTGTCAAGATCCAAGGAGATATTAAGCTAATTTGAATTCTAATTGAAAAAACCTCAAGCATAATCCAGCCCATCTGTAATGCCCTTTAAACTCTGCCAGTGTTTTTGCAACAGTCGTGCATGACACTCTGATATTTCAGTAAGTTTGATACTTTTAATTCAAACTACCTTTCAGCTTTCTCTATCAGTCTTAATCATCTTTAAAGCTACTCTTTCAAATCCCTGCTAGTTCAGAGTGTGAGCAATCCACATTCTGTCAACACTCATGACTAGTTAACCACTGTACAGCTACAGCTATGTAGCTCTTTCTTTGCTGCTCATTCATTAAAAGAAATGTAAAATTTAGGCTTGTGCCCTCTTTTGCTTTAATAACAGTAAAGAGCTCTAGATTAGTGAAACTTGTTACAGCCATTCATTATTGCAGACTTTGGGAATCAGATCAGACCTACCTTATTCCACACATACTTCCATGTCACAGAAATATCACTTCCTAGTAGATCTTTAACCCACTGAACTGGATTCTGTAGTATTTGTCCTTTACTGGTTCTGATCTTTCCATTCTTTAAGAGTGTAGCCTTATGACTAAAATCCTAAAAATAATAGTAAGGAATAATTTAAATTCATAAATTAACAAATATTAAATAATATCCTTGAAACATGAAAAATGGCAAGGAACAATCTAGCTGTAAAGTTGCAGCTAATCCTGTTTTTCTCAGAATAAAAGCTAAGTAATTTAATGCCATTATCAAAAACTGTATAAAATAAGATTATTTATTCCACCAGAATAATATGCTTTAGCCAATCAGAGGACAAATCACCCTACGTGTGTTTCTCAGGACGGTACTTGTATCTTAGTTCCTCTTACACATAACAAGGCCTTGAATAAATTATTTTGCAATAGTGAACTCAGGCACTTACACTTTGCAACAAGAAACTGCAACATGAGGTACACGTATGTCAGAGTGAAATTTCAGCAACCATTCAAACATGAAACATATTTGCACAAAAAATTCACTTATATCAAGGGATATCACTTACATTTTTAGGAGGAGTCTGACAGCCTTACCTTGCGTAAAATTCAGTACAAACAAACTTATTGTTAATGCCTCTTCCATAATGTTAATACAGCCCAGTTCTGCAAACATTTACACCGCTCCAGAAGCACAAGTTATAGTTGTTTATAGCTGAGTAAGTCATGATTTTGTCATATTGGCCTCAGCTGGACTAACACAGCTAAATAATGCAACAATCAGCTCTTGATCAACTCTTAGAACTTAGTAAGGACACTTATCATTCATAAGGTTAATTAATCCAAGTAAGAGAATGATGCACCAGCAAATACTGAACCATCTCCTACTGTACTGACTGGCTTGGGGCTGCTTTAAGAATTAAATTGAGACAATTAACCCAAATACCTCAATGAGCACTCAGTCGAGTTCACAGTTTCATAACGTAGGTCTACAGCACACAACAATTGCATTTTGCCTGTCCAAAGCTAACCTTAAGTAAGGACTATGTACCAGCTGTATGTTGTTATCAAGTACATCTCTATAATGATAAACAAGGGAAATTTACTGATCATTTCTTTGCAATGCAACAGACACTGGTTTCTACATTTTGCTTCCTACAGCATTGTCTTCCAAGACATAAATAGGTGTCATTTTCATTCTGGTAAAGATGAAACTGACACTAAACTGACTTCTCTACATGTCAAACACCAGTACTTGCAGCACTGGGTTAGGATTCCTTAGGATCCATGAGCATCAAGCTCCTATCACAGAGAATTGTCTTGAAAAATTACAGTTAGGCATAGTGAATTTTTCATCCTTCCACTTAGTCATCTTGCAGTTCAAAGGAATATTACATGTTCTTCAAATATTACATGTCTCCATAGCTATCATATGGCCTGATGTACAGCCTTGTTACTTACACTACCCTATATTCCAGAACACAAGAGCACATGAAATGGCAGCTCTCAGCAGAAAAGCATTTCTGAGATTATTGGTGTAGGCAAAGTAGTTCTTTCTACATTAACTAAACTGGTGAGTTGGCTGAAAAGAACTTTTCATGTTTTTGTCAATATCCTACCCTGGAAATTAACTAGCTGTGTTAGTTTTGCATGGCCTGGTTTTTGGTAGCAGGGGGGCCACAGAGGTGGCTGCTGTGAAAAGGTGCCAGAAGCTTCCACCATGTCTGGTAGAGTTAATCCCTGATGGCTCTGAGGATGGACACGCTGCTGGCCAAGGCTGGGACAATGAGAGATGTTGGTAACACCTCTGTGATAACAAATCTAAGAAATCAAAGCAAAAATGGTGACACAGTTTTAATTCCAGCCAGAGAAGAGACAGTGAGAACATGTGAGGGAAACAACATGGAGACACCAAGGTCAGGGGAGAAGGAGGGGCAGGAGCTGCTCCAGGCCCTGGAGCCAAGATTCCTCTGCACGTCGTGGTGAGACCATGGAGGAGCAGCTGTGCCCCTGCAGCCCCTGGGGATCCACAGGGATGCAGAGATCCACC